>VZRS01006286.1:123368-184892 GCA_013398055.1 Ifrita kowaldi | reverse complement strand
ACACACACACACACACACACACACACACAAATTAATGCTGCCATAATATTTTTGGCAGCCATATTTCTTTGTAAACTCCTGTGTGATTTTCTACTTGAGGATTTCTTAAGTCATCTGCACAAATGCTGCTTCCTCCCTCCCGTTTAGTACTTAGCATTTCCAGATTTTCTTTGGCAAATGGTCCATGTTGCAGTTTCCCATGCTGGTTTTGTCTTGCTCTGCAGCCCTACCTCTCAAGCACCCGAAGCTTGTCTCCAATGTCTGGACTTTTTGGTTCCATCTGGGCACCTCAGAGTGATGTCTATGAAAGCTGCTGCCCCGTCAGTGCCACGACTCAACATTCAACCCATGTGGAGAACCAGGCAGTTATGTGTAAGCAGGAATACTATCCGAGGTTTAACCCTTTCCGTGCCTACATGAACTTGGACATATGGACTACAGCAGCCAATCGAAATGCAAATTTCCCACTTTCGAGGGACTCGGGTTATTGTGGAAACGTGTGAAAGGAATTTGATTTAAAAATGTGAATAAAGATGCTTGCAATTTTGATTACTAGAGTAAGCTGGTTGCTGAATAGATTACAATGTTGGTGAATATTTTGGCACTTTTATATTGAAAATAAATTTTTTTACTGAAGTCTGAGCATTCAGTGCATTTTAAAAAGCACAGCATATTCAGGATGCTGTTATTGTCAGGTGAAGGCTATAGATTTAAAATTCAATTTTTTTTCATGAGTGAGGACAGTATTAGTTCTTAAGAGCATCCATGAACCTGTACTGCACATGTTTCTTTTGAAGTTTACATTCTGTGGTGTAAACTAGGAGTGGTTTAGCATTTGTAGGTACAAACTGACACCCATTGCATCTGTACCAAACAGCAACACTGGGGACCTACCTGTTGATGCAGATCAGAGAGTTTCCAAATGGTGCCACTTATAGTGCTGATATGGTTGTTTGTGGGTGCAAACCTCTGGCAGTAGGAAAGTGTCTTGTTTATCTGGCTTCAAAATGCAAGCTGTCACTTGGACGATGTTATGCTTGTGCAGTGTGGGTGAGTGGGCATTTCTTCCAGGAACTTTTCTTGTGAGTGTCTCCTGGCATTTTGTGTTTTTATTTTCAGCCTTCGTGTTGCAATAGCATTTTCAGTGCATGTAATTGCACTCATTTAAAATGCCAAAGCTTGAACTGAAAGAAATGTTTCTTTGAGAGCAGAGTTCATTCCACTCCCCAAAACAGAGTGGTATTGTGCTGGCTCATGTTAGGAGACTGAAACTCTCTAGTGGGAAAAATAGCTGAGGAAGTGCTGCCACCCATGCCAGCACCCAGTCCATCATGCAAGATGTCTCTGCTTACCCTTCCTGTAGAACCTTTTCTTTTTCATGGCAGAGTGGTCTGGACATCAAAAGGAGGGGGAGGCATCCCTTAGGTTCAGAGATGTCCTTGGCACAAGGGCACTTGTCAAGCCTGAAGAGAGGGTGAAGGCGGATCCAGTAGCTGTCTTGTACAACTGCTTCAAGGGGAGCCACAGAGATGGCAGAACCAGATTCTGTGTTGTGGTGGCCACAGGCATTATGGCAAGTGGCAGTGGTCATGGATTGCCACATGGGAGGTTGAACATGAGGAACAATGATGTCCCTTGGAGGGCAATGCTGCAGGAGAACGCGTGCCTCAACAGGTGGACAGATCTCTGCTTGGTGTTTGTGACGTGGCTGAATGAAGCCACGTGTGACCTGCTGTAGCAGTGGTGGCAGTCCTTCTCCTCATGGGAGGTCAGACTAAAGACCAGCAGGGTCCAGACACTATTTTGAGCATTCTGCTAGCTTAAGCAAGTTCCTTACTTTTTGCTACTTAATTTCCTCTCGCCCTTTGCTCACAGAGTGACTGGAAGCCAAGAGCTCTGTTTGACAGTAAGAAATCAAGGGGTTTTTATTTGTTTTTACTCAAAGGCAGAGCAGAAAAGGCACTGCAAGATAGTTCATAGCCTGCATGCAAGGCTGCTCAGTCATCTGAGCTCTCAGACCTAAATTCTGGCCCTGCCAGTCTCACCACATTGCTGAGCTATCAGACCAGCTCCTTTATCTTGCTAGTTTCATCCAGAAATGCCATTCCAGGGCTTGAAATATTGCAGCAGAAATAGCGCATTTCTGCAAAAGGTTTGTTTCAGTAAATCAGCAGTTCCTGCAAAATAAGCTTTGCTGAAAGTTACCCTGCCAGCTGTGCTTTCACATGTGTTTGGGTTAGTTCAGAAGGTAGTCAGGGACTGGTTGGGAAACTCAAAAGCTGCTACATTTACCTGCTCTAATTGCTTATGTGGAAGGTGGTCCTGAGCCTTCCTTTGGTTTCGGTGTTAGAAAGATGGGATTGTCACTGAATGCATCTCTGAACTGTGGTGTGTTAATTGCTTGATCACGAACTAGCACCTGGAGTCTTTGGCTGCTTTCCATGATGTGTTGTGCGGGGCAGGAATCTGACTCGAGTTTAATTGTAATTGCTTGTGATTCTGAAGGAAAGTTCACATGTTCCTATGAACTTTGATGCTCCTGAAAGTGGTACTAAGCCATGAGAAGTAGTCATAACCACTGACATGCTTTCTGTGCACCTCCTGCCTGTGGTAGGAGACTTCAGGAGGAATAGAGTGGGAGTACAAACACAATAAATACAGATTTAAGAAAAAAAAAAGTGATCCTTTGGTTTGAAATGCAATTAAGTTCTTTACTCCCTGGATGATATTGCTTGTTGTATAGCATGCATGGATTTTGGATTAAAAGGCACAGGAGAGAGGAGAGGACATGGAAAGCTGTGCTTAGTTGTCTTAGTTTATTCTGTTAATTCCATTTCAAGGAGATCCTTATTTTCTGTGCACTGAAGGGAGGCTTTTCCTCAAGTTCCAGTGTAAGGACATAGATTTCTTGTATCTGCAACAAACTAGAACAACAACCTCAAAACCCCACGGAGTTCTGATAGGCACTGAGTCCCTGTTGTAAGTAAAGTGTATGTTCCAAACAGAGTAAATCACTGGAAAAGAGAGCTAAAAATGTATGCAATAAACCAAGCAAAGGCTTGGAGAATTTAGGGAGAGCAAAACCAGATAGAAATGTTCGGAAAAGACCTGTGTGAAAAATTTGGTCAGACTTGTTAAAAGTGCCAACAAAAGACAAGAGGAATGAGCCGCAAAGAGCTTGAGAAATACTGCTAAGAAAGGAAACAATCATTCCCTTTAATCAAACCAGAACAGATCAAGAAGTAATTCCCCCAGGAGCTCTGTAGTATTAGGCAAAGTTTTTCATATAACTTTTTATAACAATAACTAAGGAATGTAACAAGCTCATTAAGGTTACTAGAAATAATTGCTGCCATCAGGAGACATCTGTAGCTTAATTAGCAATCCACTTGAATGCAAGTGCATTTGGGCTCAGTTAGAAATCATTCCTCCTACAGTAAAGGGAAAGATGAAATAAATAATTGCTTTGTACCAAAGTGATTGTAATTCTGCTGGAGTGAAGTGGAGAGGCTGTTCTAAAGACATCTCATTGTCATGGGCAAGGTAATTTCCAACTTCCTGCCTTGTGCCTATACTGGCATTGGGAGCTTCATTGATCTCTCTGAAACTGGTACCCTTTTTTTTAAGAGACTTTAGCAAAAGTTGTTCTTGGTTAACCAAAGAAGTGCTTAAAATTGGAAAGGGAAGACCAAAACCAGCAGTATAAAAGAGCAGTAGCTTGCACAGTTCACTAGTAGGGCTGATGATGGAGCAGGGGGAAAAAATCCCCATGGGTGCAGTTCCAAGCATTTAGTATTGACTTCTATCACAGTGTGAGCACTACAGTCTCCGGGCATTGACTGTTTTCCCAAGAAGAGAACTGGGAAGAAGTGACAGCCACCCCTGGTTTCTGCTCCCAGCAGGTTTGTGGCTTCTTATATGTGTGTTGAGAACGAGGGATACTATGTTATCACTGTCTTTGATTTTCACAGGGCATAGTGGCCAAGCCTGCCTGGTTGGGCCAGTATTTCCATTATGGAGCCAGAGAATATTCCTGGAGGTTTATTGGTGCTATGAGAGACAGTATTTGGACAAAACCAGAATCTGCAGCAGGGTGTTTGCCTGCCCTAGCCTTGCCAGGCTGCAGCCAGCCCCTCACAGCATTACGCTGTAGAGCTGTGGGAAGGGGAGCATCCAACACAGCTTCCCTGTAGGAGAGGGGCAGTGCTCCGTTGGGACCCTCTTTTGTTGGTGTGTGGGGCTGGTGCAGTGTTGAGCTTGCTCCTGCAGGGGGGCATTTGGACTGCCCAGCAGGCTGGCTGCCCCCAGTCCGGCCTGGGAGCCTGGTTTGAGCTCCTTGGGAGCAGCAGACAGGCTAGGCCAGGCTGTGAGTACCCGCTGTGGGGTCAGAGCTGCGGGGACAGTGCTGGTCCCCAAGGCAGGCTCAGATGGGGGAGCACCACTGCCGCTGTTCATGGGAGTTTGTCACGAGCGCGGTGGCAATTGGCACATCTGTCCTACAGCTCCTGCAGCTGCACCTGGGTGTGTGGGACTGTTCCAGCTGCTTGAAGAAGCGATGACCAGCAAGCAGCAACGCTGGGAGAATGAGCCTAAAGCTGTGAGGGCAGGTGAGAGACCTGACTGCCGGAGGGCAAGTGAGTTCACTGGAGAGCTGTTAACTTAATCTTCTGAAGAGAGCGGAAGGGGAGGAAGCAAGGGAGGTTTCCACCACCGACGTTAGGGCTGGCAGTGCCTGCAGCTCCACCACCCAACTTCCTTCTGCCTCTGGAGAAGCCTCAGTGACTCCTGGGATGTCGTGGCCTTCGCAGCACCGCAGGTTACTGCAGAGCCGTCCTACCAGGTGAGCTCCTGGCTGATATTTACAGTGGTAGGTTGGGTGTTGCTTTCCAGCATTTTTCTTCCCTTTGATCCTTGTTAAACAGCCATTGTTTATTTTTCTTAGTCACTGAGTCACCTCCATCTGCTTTGCCCTTTTCGCGTACTTGCTTTGCTTTCAGCAATTACTGGAAAAGGTGCACAATGGCACCTCCCTATCACCATGGGTGTGTTTTACTTCCACCTTTGATTGCCCTGTCCTGTTGTTCAGTCTCTCTGACCACTTCTATGGAGAAAAAGGCTCAGGGTAGGGCTTATCCTGTCCTCTTCTGCAACATGCTTGGGTGGACTGAAGGCTCACTGTCTCCCCAAGACTGCTGTGCTGTCGTGGCCCTACTCTGCTTGTCAGAAAGGCAGGGTGAGTGTTGGATTGCCATAGGGACAGAGGTCGGTGTCCCAGCTGGAGAAGGAGGTCCCTGGTGTTGCTTGGGGCAGTTGCCCAGTCCTGCACTGGAGGAGGCTTTGCTGGGCAACTCCCAGCGGTGCTTCCTGTCTCTGCAAGCTGCGGGACGTGGAGGAGTGGGAGGCAGTGGTAGCTCTGCTCTGCCCCATTGTGAGCAAGCGACAGAGCAGAGCAGGGGAGAGGATTTGTTGTCCCAGCCCTACAAGGTGGTGTTGCAGCTGAGGTCCTGGGGGCTTGCACCCACTTCTGCTGCTCATTACTGACATGTGGACATAGGCACTCCTGGTCTGCTGCAAGCTGAATCTTGCTGTTCCTCCCTCCATCTCTAGAGTGGGTTTCCCTGCAAAATCTGTGTGTGCCAGCTTCACAAAAACACCTCCTTTGTAACTGTGGGCCACGCACTGTGCAGCTCACTTTTTCTGCTCTGGTGTGTTTCATTTCTTACTGTGTTCTTCAGCAGCAACAGCAGCACAATCCCTCAAACCTCTTCTACCTCTGGGGTTGCTCTGAAGGATTTTTCCCCTGGTTGTATGTGGGAGTTATTCTCTGGGCTGTTTGGGGTTTTAGCAGCCTTGTTCAGAGGCAGTGGAGGTTTGGGTGATTCCACATGGCCCCGTGCACCTCTCTGCAGATTTTATTGCCTGGAGGCTGCCAGCAACCTGCACACACCGGGACCATGCTGGCTCAGAAAGCAGGACCTGCCCAGTGTACATACTAGTGCCAGATGAACTTCTCTGGCTGTTGTGGACTAGCTTCTCTTCTAGCATAAACTGGCGATGTAGTCACTGTCAGCTAAACTGCCAGCAGCCAGGCTTGGCTTCCAGCTGAGCATAAGTGTACTCATCTCTTGGAAGGACATCACCCTCATGAGTGACCAAAAAGGCCCCATCCTCTTCAGTAAACTCAGCTCTTGTGCATGGATTTTGAGAAGGCAACAGATCATACCTGTGATTGTCCCTGCCATCCTCTGGCCTATGGCTGCTGTACCCATGGGCTGGCAGGCTGTGCTAGACCTCTTCTCCAACCACTCTGGAAAAATGCTCTGTTTGCTAGGAGCCATTTGGTTTTAATTTTGACTGGATGTACAATTTGTGAAGGGAAGCTAATGCTTTCACATGTCTTTGTTAACACAGGTGTGGGGGGAGCCTATGCCTGGGCCCTGCTTCAGCTCTCAGAGACAGCGACATGGAAGGTGGGCTGCCTTCCCTGGGCTGGCGTCAGCAGGTGCTATTTCAATATTAGAAATAATATTCCATAACAGTGCAGGGCTATTTCAAAATTGGAAATAACCTCCTTCTCATGCAATGCTGACGTGCTAGAGCAGTGCACTTGTCCATCAGTGCCTTACAAGAACCTGCTACCATGGCTGGTTCTGATTTCGTGAGAAAAATGTTTCACTTCATTCACTGAACGCAGCCTTGTTAGATGAAAGGTGATTTGCAGTGTGGTGTAGGAAATGCTGAAGACTGCAAACCAGATGTTGAAGATGGTAAGGGAAGCTTGCAGAAACGTCAGGAAATGCTGTACCATTCCCACTGCTCTCCCCAGACATGTGACACAGTGGAGCTTTTTGCTCTCTTATCAGCTGCATTCATATGAGAAAGGCAGCATACCAGCAATGTTCCTCCAGCTGCTTGCAGGCAGGCTGGCTCATTCTGCCTCCAGCCCATCTCATGACGGCGCATGTACATCCTAGACAGGGTGCCTGGCACTTGTGAGGGAGTGGAAAATGACCTCATTGCTGCCCTTCTTCCAAACCAGCCTGGGAAGCCCTTGCTCCTCCTTGATTTTCCCCGCACTTTTCAGCCACACAACCTGCAGTCTGTGGTATGAATGTTTTCTGGAGCTCAGTGGCAGTTTCATATTGATCAGCTCTTTTCAGAGCTGCCTGCAGGTTGATCAGTCCCACTGTGGACGAGCAAGCAGCTGTTAACCAGAGGAGATGCCAGCCCTGCTTCTGTTGGTAAAAACCTCCATTTAATCCCAGACTGTCTTTCTCCTTTGGTTATTAGCCTTCAATTAGTCACCTTCCAGTCTCTCCCTTTGGCTAAGGACATGAGGCACTCACTGTGATTGATTTCAGGCTCTCACTGTGTGCAGTTTGTGCATTTGCCAACTGACTTAGCATACTAAGTTTCAGTTTTTCCCATCTGTATGTCCTTGGCAGGTACTGCACTTTCCAGGGCTGCTAGAAATCAGACCATAGGTGTCTTTTGCTTAATCAAGGCTCAGCTGTCCAGTTTTCCCGCACCAGCCCTCTGGTGAGCACAGATGTGGCTGAGCAATTTTCTCCTGACACTTTGCTATCACTTTCACCACTCACACATCACAGCAAGTGCAGCTGGTCTCCCTCTCCCAGCTTGAAGGGTTCGCGTTTGCTTTTGATTGCTGTCTTGAACATCACAGCTCAGCGTGGCCTGGCCTGAGCAGTCTATGGCTTGCAGGGTGGGATGCCCCTGATGGCAAGCAGAAAGCTGGGACACAAAGTCCTGATGGAAATGCCCAGGGGTGGACAGCCTGCTGAGCTCACAGTGACACAAACTTTTCCTGTCTGTAAGTATTTCTGCCTTCTGAATGAGGTTCACAGGCAAGGTTATGAGTTTCTCTTGTAGTAGCTGAACTTTGTTACCCAGTGTGATACCTTACAGCAATATGCAACTTGTGATTGCCCTCAATTCACGAGATCATTAAGGAGAGATATCTTTGTGCCTTTTATAGATGACCTGCTTATTCACTGTTTGGTGGAGGGTTTGTTTGGACTTTTTTAAAGAAAGTAACCTTTCCATTCACTTGAAAGGTTTTTAATCATAGTTCAGTTTAAGTACTGATAAATTACAATTAGTTGAGGACCAAATAATGGTTTACACAAATGCTTTACAATCCTTAAGTGAATATGAAATATTTTTTACCTCTTTTTTCTTAGCTTCCTTTGTAAAATGTAAGCCTGGGTAAATCTTCCAGAATGGCTGACATGACTGATGCTCAGTTAGCTGCAGGTTTGATTTTGGTTCCAAGAACCTCATTTCTCCCATAATAGAGAAACCTGAAATCTAACCAAGACAGTATTATTCTTTCTGAAGAGCTGATTTGAGGGATGAGCTAAAGGACTTGGCCTTTGTTCTGTCCTTCTCCTTGCTCCCTCTTGTCTGAGTAGCCCTATGTAGGTTGAACAGCCCCATCAGGGAACTTGTTAAGCACAAGTTCAGCTCTCTTGGCCAGAGGATCACTCATGTTTCATATAGAGAGTTTGTTAGAGAAGTCCTCAAAAAACTGAGTATTGACTTCTATGAATAAAAATAGGAAACAGATGGCACCAATTCCAAGTGGTTAAGTGGTTTTTAACTAGTCCAGTAACTAATGTTCTCAAATGCCTACAAAATATTGCAGTTTTATCTTAGCAAAGATCAAAAGAACAACTTTAAAGCACTTGCCAGGCACACACAGCCATGTGTTCTAATCGATGACAGACCAAATGTATCCTTACAGTAATGGGACTGACTTGCCAATTTCAAATTCCCCCCTGTATTCCTGCAGTGAATAATGCCTAATGACTGCTCTGGTTGGGGTTTTTTTATTATTATTTTTATTACTACTACTGTGGACCCAGTGTTGCCTCGAACATGCTGCAGGTATTAAGAGAAGTCTGCAAGTCTGGGATCTGAGAGAGAGCCTGGTAAGGAAGCATTTCATGAGAGAAAGGAGTAGGAAGCCTCTGGAACTGCCCAGGTCTCCTTAAGTGTCTGAGTATGTCAGCATCCACTGCTGTTTAGATGAGTCTGCTTACTCATGAGTATCTGTATTAATTCCTAGAAGAATACAGGGAGGAGACAGACCTTAGCATGCCTGACATGGATTTGCACAAGCAGGCTCTGCACTGCAGCACAGTCTCTCAGACAGGTTGTATGAATGATGTCCAAGATGACTGAACCCGCGGGAGCTGCAGCACTGCCTAGCAGCAGGTGGAAATGCTGTGTGCCACCTGCTGCAAACTCCAGAAACTAGCCTCAGTTGTACAGTTTATTCTGAAAACTGTTTTCCAGTTGTACAATTTATTCTGAGGACAAAAGATTTGTCTCAGGCTGGAATAAACCTTTTGGAGTCCACGCTGTGTGGAGTTACAGCTGAGCTAATGCTTGCCCTTGTGCAAGATGCTGACTTTGATTAGTTTGTCTGCACAACAGCTGCTTCTGCTTTCCACAAACACTGCACACTGGCTTACAGTCTGTCTCTCTCTGGTGCCTGCTGCTCTGCTCTGAGAGCCAAACCCCGTGCTATGGGAGGGGAACGCTGCTGTGTGTGCCGGGACTCTTGGCCCCTTTTACCTTACTGAAACTTGCCTTCCCAGGACATGGGCTTCTCTTTTGTTTCCCTGGTTTGTGTGTCACATGAATGGTTGTTTTTAAGAAGTCTAACCTTTTACTTCGCTTGTTTGAAAAGCGCATTTTTGGCAGTGGAGATGGAAATATAAGCACACTTGAGAAATCTCTGCATCTGGTAATGGTACCTTTCCCCTGCATTCCACATCAAAACAGCCTGGAGTTGAGCTTCTAGAAACTCTATGTATGAAGCTGAATGTTGATGCCACCTCCAAAAATTATGCAAAAATTCTGTAGCAGGGATTTTTTTCCCTTGAATTTCATCTTACCCATTAGACTTCAACGTATCTCCTGAAACAAAGAGAGAAGGAAAGACTTTCAGCTTTCTTTTGGTAGGTAGGTGTAGGGTATAGCAGATATCAGCAAGTCACAGTTAGTGACATTCATGCAGTGCTTTAAGAATTAGAAAACAGTCCTACCACAGTGACAACCAGGAGAGAGACTTGGGAAAAAAAATTTGGGACCCTGCTGCCTCTTTGGACACATAAGTGTTCAGCATTTAGTTCTTGGATGTCCCATATTCAACTGACACTGGTGTCTGGAGTTTGGATACCATAATTCCTGTTGGATTTCTGTGTCTGCTTCTGAGTATGCCCAGGATGTCTCAGCACAGCTGGTACTCTGACAGCATCATCCATCTCTGACAGGATCCTGTGGTTAAGCGCTTGCTCATGTCTTCTTTGCCCACATTTTCTGCAAGGTTTAATCCAGTTCCTAATCACCTGGCTCCTCCAGAAAGCTTGTCCGGAAGAAGCACCTCCTTTTGTTCCACGTCTCAACTGTAGCAGCATCTACAGAGGTTTAGGGAGCCCACAAAAGAAATTCCCTCTCTCTGCTATGAAACTGGAGCAGTCATGGTGTATCTTCCCTGAATTTCCTTATTGTCCTGCTTACTGCAGGAAAAGGAGCAGTGGTGACAGCTTGTCTCAGTGATTTCCCCCTGCCACAGGCCTCTTGAACAGAAGATTATGGCTTCCCAGAGCCAGGCAAAGCCAGTCTGTGTGCAGGAGCAGTCTTGTCCTGCTGCCCACAAATGTACAGGGTAGATTGGATGGGGAGCCAGCTCTCAGCTGCTTTCCCGCTGGTGGGGACTGGGAGCTAGGGCATCTTTTTGCCCTTCTGACTTTCCACCCTGGAGGAGAGGGAACAAGCAAGCCCTGCCCCAGCCCTGCAGTGCCTCAGTACCTTCACTGTCTGATTTTCCCTTTAAAATGCGTTAGGGGTCCATCTAATTGCAGAGTACATGCACTGCTAAAGGCGTGGCTTTATCTACAAGTTGTTTTCTTGCACAGCAGAGGTCATAGGGAACAGCAAGGGTTGGAGGGGAAGGAAAACCCCTGGCTGAACTCTGGAGTGGGAAGTGCAAGCCTTTTAGGACAAACCAGCTCTAAAGCATGATGGTGGACTTTGCACTTGGCAGCTGGGTGAGGCTCTTGCTCTGCCTGTGATTCCCAAAGGCTTGCTGAGCTGGTCCTAGCATGGTTGCATGAGACCAGCAGCTTCCCTATCCCTGCCTTCCCTGCTAGAGGTGTCATTCACTCCTGATAGATTCCCAAGGAGGTTTTACTCCTCTTTGGATGGCAAGAATCTGGGCTCAGTAAGGCTGATCCTTGGAAAGACAAAGCAAAATCTGTAAGTCATCGTCCATTTCTTTATTTATTTTGGGAATTTCCTGGTTTCAGTGTTGTACAATGTTTACCAAGGACGAGCAGCCAAAGTAAACCATGCAAATGAAAAATTGCAAATGAAAGAGCCAGCCACACGGCACAGCTGGTCCCTTGCCTCCAAGGGCCTCAGTCAGTTCAGATTAGGTGCTCACTTGGCATTCTCCTGCAAATATGCTTGTAAGGAATCATCCTGGGACAAACCTGCCTCCATGCACAGCGACTGACAGAAAGCTGAGGCAGGTCTGGAAAGACTCTCTAGCGAGAGGGGGGATTAATGTGCCTGCTTGTTAACTTTGGCAGAGCATGCAGTCGTTGTCGTGCCAGCAGAGTTAGGGAGAGCAGTTGGAGAGGGATTACTTTATGATTGGTGGCATTCCTGGGGGATGGGGGCATTTATTTGGGGCCTTCCTGCAAGGAGTAAAAAGCAGAGGGGAGCACAAAGCAGTTCCTTCACGGACGGCAGGCTGTTTCGACATGAGGAGCCAAAACGGATGGAAACGTTCCCTTCTCCCTTAATCCAGTTGCAGACCTGACTCACCCTGACTGAGGGACTGGCATCAATATTGTCCTGTTATTCAGTGAGAAGTTATGAGCTCACAGATTTCTTGTCCAGCAAACCAGCTCGCCAGCTCCTTGCTGAGTTCCCCCTGAAATGGAAAGGGCTGCCCAGCCTGGAGGCAGGATTTCTCCACCTGCAGAAACAGGGAACCAGCCAAACTCATTTGCAGGCTGTGTTTCATCATGAGAAGTGTGAGAAATACTTATTTTACAGAAAAGTTTAGGCCACTGAACAGTAGGGGAGAAGAGTCCAGCCAACCTTCATTTAATCCATCCCTTCTCCCATTCCTCATTGCATTTTTGGTAGTGACTCTTGAAAAATTCTGTTCAGCTGGAAGGCTTTGCAAATATCAGAGAGGACACTGTCAGAAGCAAACATGGAGACACCAGAGAGATCAGCAAGAAAGATTCCTCTCAACAGAGGGTAGTGCATCTCAGTATGCTCTGCATGGCCTTCTGTGAGCTGGGAACAAAGAGTTGAAGGAATGAACCCCAGAGAAATAAAATACTCCAAAGAACTGATTTTAGGGAAATTTGTTGACACTATTAATCATGGAACATTCAGGAAATTAATTTTAAATGATGTCATAAAAATAGCACATGAAAGAAGTGCAAATGTAACATAATCTCTATAAATAGAAAAGAATATTTATGCTGATGCTTGTGTAAGTTATAAGCTGAAAACAAACCAGGTGGCCAGTCTGTTGGGTAGGAGTTGTTAGACACTGAATAATAAGATCCAAAGAAAAAAAGATCTTCTTGTGCCCACAGGTACAAACTTCACAGTGAGTTAAGCACTGAAGGAGTACCACTGGAGTTGATACAAGGTAGGAGAGTGCATCTAATTTGATAGTCTTTCCCATGGTACAGCAGATGTAAGGTAGACAAATTCTATTACCTTGTGGCTATCTCTCAAGCAACTTATTCTGGTCCTGTAATTTCAGCTATGGAGATGGAATTTGGTTGTTGTTTGCTGGGTTTTTACCTCTGTTTTCTTTGATTCCTTTTTCTTTGACAACTCTTCTGTCCAAAAGCTGCGAAAGGCAGAGCAAATTACTTGAAAGCACGAGTTACCATGCTTTCTATACTCATTAGAGCTATGCAAAAGTCTTTTTAGCATTGCTACAGCCCTCTGTTGCAATGCCACAGCACAGCCACACTCTTCCTGGCACGTCCAGGTAATTTACTCAGGATGTTAGAGAGGCATTCAGCTCAAAGTTTGTAAATATAGGTATTTCGCAGCAGTAGAAAACGCCTTGGTTTTGGGGTTGATCATCTGGTATGGTGTGTTTCTGTAGATACTGTGATAAAGACAAAAAGGCATCTGGCAGCACAGGCACAAGTTGCGTGGTCTTTTCTGAATCTGTCATTACTAAGCTGGTGCAGTTACAGTCAAGAAAAGTCACAGAAGAGCAAGAAATGCAATCTGAGGATAATTTAGAAGGAATGATTAAAATAGCTGAGTGTGTGCTTGAAAATCACCTTGGGCTGTCTGTTTTCAATCATGTTCAAATTCAGAAAGTCAGAGAATGGTCCGATATTGGAAATTACTTATTATTTGAAGATGGTTTGGTGGCCTTATCAGAAACCACACACACTTCTAAAATATTTACTGACATCTTTTTCTGATCAGGCTTTTAATTTTCAGTAAAAATTATGTTTTCATGCATGTTTACATCTTGGTTTAAGTCAAGCTTCTAAAAGGTTTGTTTAAAAAATTATACAATTGCAAAAGAAGACAATAGAAATAATCTCTGCAAGAGACTCACAAAACATGTCATTTTTCCAGTGAGCAAAAAAACTGCAGGAAATAGTACCCTAGATATTTTTGTATTTTTAAAAAATGTGGAGTTTTGATAGGCTATAAATCCAGAAAAGTACCTACACTGAAGAAAGAACTTCTGAGGTCTTGAATAGCTGAGAAAAAAAAGATTTGGAATTGACTAGTTTTCTCTTTCTGAAATCCACTATCATGTCTGAAATATTTCATGGCATCAGGTAGAGAGGGAGTCAGCAGCTGAATGCAAAGCCTGAGCTACCTGTGCAAAATACACCCTGGCATTATCTTTTTTGGAACAAATACAAAAATCTTGATATTTTTATGGTACCTGATAATGATCTGCTTCATTTCCTGCTCAGATTCTTGCCCAACTGTTAAACACAATTTTTTTCTTTTGTGTAACAAGCAGTTAAATACATATCTCTGCATCCCAGCACAGTGCTTTCCACCTCCGTACAGGAAGCAAACTCTAGCCGGTTCTGCAATGACTTGCTCCCATTCCCAGGAATGTTTCCCTTCCATTAAAAAAACCCCAAGAAACAAAAAACCCAAAACAAAAGAGGAAAAAGAAAATATTTTTTCCAGCCTATTAGCACTAGATAGGCATAAGTACAAAATATGTCCATGCATTCCTCTGAATGAGGCAAGACAGGGTTTGCTGAACCTTTCCCATACTGGAATGCATCAACATGCATGTCCCTTTGCCCAGCCTCTCTTGAAGGAGCTTTTACTTGGAGCTGAGCGAAGCTTTTTTCCTCCTTGTGGGAAATTCCAGTGCCAGGATGTTAAACCCTGACTTCCTCACAACAGCCTGCCAGTGATGGCTTGCACCCGGTGGGCTGTGACAAGGTATGGTCTCTCCTGGTGAGATGAAATGAAGCAGAAGCTGTCGAAACAGCGAGCATAAGAGATCCATTCCTCTCTCTTCCCGACCCTGCCCCTCTGGTAGTGCAGCCTGTGCTGGGAGCCCATAGCCATAAGTATTTGTGGCTCTGTCCAAAAACCTGCAAAATCTTTGTTTGGAAACAGGAATGCCACCTCTTTGTTTAAAAACTGGAAATACAGCTTAGGTGTCCAAATACCATTCTGGGCAGCCCATAACAGATGACCTCTGTCATATAGTCTGGGATACAGCAAAGCAAACTGAAAGGCACAAAAGAGTGAGATAGATGTAGAGCAAAGAAAAAAGTCCTTCAAAACACTCTGTGAGTTGTCCTTGGGAAAGCTACACAGAAGTATTTCCTGAAGATCTCTGAAACAACTTAAGAACCGGCTTTGTAGGTTGGTAATGTTGAACCAATCAACATTATAAAAATTGCAGAAAATATTTTAAAAGGAAATATGATTTCCAGATTATGTCTGTTTTTAGGGGATGGATCCCTGGCAGCAGCAAGCTGGGAGCCTATCTGCCCAAGGACCTTTGGGCTGACCTCTGAGGTCCCAGTACCGTGTGTGTGTTTCAGGTTTCTGAGTCCTACAGCCTGGTTAGGCTCTGCCTCTGGCATGCCTGTGGAGATCCAGGGTTGTGAATATGGAAAGTATAAGGGCTGGTGTAGCCAAGCTGGTCTGTCAGAAAAGCTGAGGTCAAGGCTGCTCTGAGCAGCATGGGTCCTGGACACCTCTTCCCATGTATGGTTCCCATCCCTGCATCTTCTCTGGGAGCTGGACCCTGTGCACAGGGATGCAGGAAGCTCTGGGCAGTGCTCAGAGGAAGTTGTGCTGAACTGGATATATTTCCAGACAGACCTCTCGCCCATGTGCACCAAGGGAGATCATCAGTTGTCAGTATCAGCTTTGTGTTTTACCTTTCTCTCTGCAGCATGCCAGAAAGCCTCCTGCCAGACATGGGTGCCATTGATCCTACTGCATGTCCTGCATTTGTGTGTAGCTGAGCTACTCATCAGCACGGTTGACTGGTGTCCAGCCCCATGCAGGCTGGGGGAACAAGCAGCAATGATTTTGGGGACCTCTGTTCTGTCTCAGAGTTCTCATTTTGGAGTAACAAATCTGTGTGGTGGTAACAGGATTTTGTGTGTTTGTCACAGTGGTCTTCAGAATAGGGTGTCAAAACTTGCCTTTTTTTCACTGCGTATTACTTGAAAATATGTATTTACTGTGTATCCTAGCATTCCTGTCAGAAACAAGTCTTTTCACTGTACCTAAAGGACAAAGTGAGAAAGGAACTGCGTTGTCCAGCTTTGCCTTGCACGTAGGCTGTTTCCTGTTGATGCCATTTCCTTGGGAGTCAAGAACTCATCAGAAATACTTTGGTAGAAGTTTCGTGTTTTCTCTTGTTGAGTCATGCTGTTACAAATATGCTAGGAAAATGAAACTTTCCATATTACTGGGATAAGCTTTGGTGTCTTAGCCTGTGAACTTCCCTGCAAGCTGCTCCTCAGTTAAGGCAGCAAATCAGTGTTGTGTTTTTCTGACTGAGTGCTTTCAGAAGGGATATGACAAAAATAAATCAACAACTCTGCTTCCTTGGGAAAGGCAGTGCTGTAGGCTGGCTGCTGAACAACTACCCAGTTATACATCGTTGTCCTGCTCTGCCACAACTGCAGGGTGAGGATTGCCCAGAAGAAAAACAAAGGTAATCGGGTCCTTTGCATTTAAACTTTCAGTCTGAAGATCTAACCAGGGGACTGAGCAGCTGGCAGGGTAGGCCTGATACGGAACACAACAAAGTTAAAATGGTTTACTGTTGGTTATCGTGTACCTTTTTGTTGTGGCTTGAAGATGAATACCCGAAGCCCTGCAAGACAGATTAAAGCACAGGCACCAGCGGTGCATGCAAAAGATCTGTTTCCAGGACCATGAAATGATGCCAAGCCATTCTGCTTTCAATTACACATGTATTATACCTCCTTCTCCAAAGACTGCAAGGACAGATTTGACTTTTGGCTTTTCCTTGCCATCCTTTTCGTAGGGGGGGCTACGGGTAAGAGCATCCCGGGTTCAGCCTGCCTGGCACTGCTGCAGCCAAACTGACATGCTGGCACGTCCTGGTTACCAGGGGTAAGTATGAGGAAGCAGTTTTGTGCTGTTTACAAAGATTTGGAAAGCGTTTCTGCTTGTGTCACATGCTGGTCAATGGATTTGTGTGTCCCTCCCTTTTCTACTGCTTCTGTTTTTACTTTGAGGCAGGGATCTGGGGCAGGGTGTTGCCCGAGTTGGGTCCCTTCTGCACTGCTCACTTGTCCTTTCTCAACAGGAAAGCAACAGGCACCTCTGAATGTGGGCACTGACGTAGAGGAGGAAAGAGAGGAAGGGAGGGGATGGGCTGCTGGATCCTCCCGTGTGAGACTGGGAACGATAAGTGCTTAAAGAGTGCATCATGCCCAGTTTGTGTACTGCTTGTGCTGCTGTTGGATAAACGGGAACATTTAAAGCAAGACAGCTTCAAAAATAATGACCACATCCACTGTCTTATCCCCATCTACCTGCTGGAAAAGCTTGTGTGGTGTCTCTGCTTGGAACATCTGCAGTTACAAAAACACAGGCTTGTTGCAGATCCATGTGCTTCTCTTGGGAAAATGTAATGTAGGTGAAAGCATGTGGCTTGTTTTAAACAGTATAAAAGAGGAAAGTTAACCATATCTTAAACTTGGAAGGGAAGAGAAAGCACCTACAAGGTGCACCTTTGTTCAATGCTAAACATGAAGTTACTCTGGAGAAAAAGCAGTTGAGGCGTATTCTCATCTTAAAACACAGCAGCTTTCTCCTACTTTAGATTCCTTGGTTTCAAAAGAAATTGTTTTGAGCCATGCTGAAGCTCAATTTGAAAGCTAGTGTGCTGGGAGGCAGGTAGCTGGTACCTTGTCTCTGTATGTGGGGCAGCTTGTGGAGAGCATTTTTGAGCATCTTCAAATCTTCCTGACTCTGGATAATGCGATAAACCCTGACAATCACCCCCATTTCTTGGCGTTTTAAGCAGCTTGCTGAAATGGACTGCTTGGTTTGTGAACTGTGGCATGGTCACACCAGTCTTTTCTTTCTGAGAGAAACCAGAAACCCGGCCCAGTGTAGATCCATGATGAGAGCTGGCTGAGCCTGGATGTTAGCAGAAAGTGGTTACTTCTGAAAAAACAGCTGGAACCTACCTCAAGTCTCCATGAATGTGTGGTGATGAAGCTGTAACAGATAGAAGAGTGTGCCCGTTTCACCCTGAATTATGTACATGGTCTTCTTCTCCAAAGCTCTTCCCAAATTTAACTAAAATTTTAAATTGTATCACAGAGGCACAATTTTGAAGACAAAAATATATAGGAATGAGTCTCATTGAACCTGGAGTTAATGTTTTGAAAACTGAAGGTTTTCCCTGTTGAAGAACAAGAACCATTTCATCTGAGAGGTGCTAGAGGGAAGAGGTGGCTTTGGGGAAGTTGATGACATCCCTTCACTAAAAGACCATTTCCCCGCTCTGCTCTGCCCCACAGCTGATTTGTCTCTATTTTACAATGTTCTTATGCTTATCAGCTGTCCTCTGTAGTAGACAGAAAATACAAGGGTATCTCAGTCTTTCAATTTCTTTTTTTCTTAACCTAGGGTGCAATGCTAATGTCAGTGCAGTGGGACTGAAGTTGCTATGAGATGCATTTGGGCTCTCTGAGGGCTTTGCCACCCTTGATCACACAGATGCTGCTGTGGGCCCTCTGACAGCTGGCAGGAATCAGTCTGTCTGCTCTCAAAGCAGGTACTTCTCGGTACAAGAGGGCAGCAAAATGTGACACTTCCTGAACACAGAAGAAAAATGATAACTGCAACAGGAATGTTAGAGTGTAATGGACTTCCCTTTCAGAGCTGGTGGGATGACTCCCTGCCCCTTTATGGACGCAGCATACTTGGCTATTTGACCAACCATATGTTACTTCAGTCAGGTTAAAATAAATACCACCAAACCTCCTCTCTCAAAATTGCCTTTGATGTTTACAGAGAGATACTTTCCTTCAGACTGTGTCTTGTGTTTCAGACAGAATATCATTCCTGTTCTTATTAATTTTCTGTTGACAACATATGACTGTAGTGTCCTAGGAAATGAAAGGATGCCGAGTGTTTCTATAGTACTCCCCTTGACTAAACAATTTGACTCCAACACTTAATATATGTTCCACTCTATATATTGATAATATTTTACAGAACTTACATAACTTGGTTGTGCTGAGATGATGTGTTTCTCAGCACAGTGAACAATGCCCCAGTGCCTACCAGACAAAAAGTATTGAAAGTAGAGGTACAGGGAGGTGAATGCAGTTCTGCCTGGGAACTGTTTCTGCACTTAATAGTGGAGGAAGTGATTATGAAAGAATGACTTGCGCAAAATGGTTGCATCAGCCTTTCTAGCAATGGGAGTTGACTGACAAAAAGAAGAGACTGACACTAAACTTTGTCTTGCAAAGAAGAGAGTTCAAGCACAATCTGTTCCCATTTTTGCATCTCCAGCAGCAGCAGCAGCAGCAGCAGCAGCAGCAGCAGCAGCAACAGAATTGGTTGAAATGTGAGTTTGAAGGGCAAGCCATACATGCTGGACAATCTTGGACTCTTCGGAAGCCCTGGTTTCCTTAGGGGAGCCACCACTAGTGAGAAGAGGTGCAAACTGGTACGATTCACTGGCTGCGTAGTTAAAGGACACTGGGAAACTGGGAACATGAAGTTTCGTTTGAGGAGAACAGTATTTTGAGGGTGGAATATTTTCTCACTTGAGGACTGTCACCTCATCAGATCTGCCAAAAATTTCCAGCTTTCGTTGTGTTTGTAGGTATGAGGTGACTATTCAGATGCCATGATCAGCACCCAAGGAGACTGAAACACAGCATGCAGCACTCAAGGTAAGCACCTAATCTCTGCTTATTCAGGGTTTACAGGTACTGTTCATCTTCAGTACTGGAACTGTTTACAGTTCAAACTTGATGAAGTGTCCTTTGGCACCTGTGGCATGAAACACAGCCCTTCTTTACATTAAAATCAGTGTTGTTCTAATTACATCCACTGTTTATAGGGTGATAGTAACATCCAATTCCTATCTATTACTGGTGTTGTTTTACAGAAAAGTCTGATAGACTTCATTGCATATCAGCTTGCTCTGCCTTTCCAGTAAAGAATGTTAATTGCTTACACAGTGCAAAAAGGTGTGGCAGAAGCTCTGCTTTTAGAAGCCCTGAGGCTGGTGAGACTCCACGCAGGGGACCCCCCTATCTGTTCTGGGAAAGTTTGTGATGTTGGAAACCTCAGACCACTGGAAGGGCTGAGAGGGGGAGCAGGCTCTGTTTGGGCCGTGTAGCCGTACAAAATGGGCAGGCTGACGCTGGAAGGGCTGGGAGTGTTTGTAATCATAGAATCACAGAATCAGAGAAAGGGTTTAAAAAGACCCTTAAGACCATTGAGTCAAGCCATTAACCAAATACTGCCAAGCCTACCACAACTATGTCCCTAAGCACCATGTCTGCATGACTTTGAAATATCTCCAGGGATGGTGACTCCACCACTTCCCTGGGCAGTCTATGCCAGTGCTTGACTGCCTTTTCTGTGAAAAAAAATTTCCTGATATCCAATCTAAACTTCCCTTAGTGCAATTTGAGGCCATGTCCTGTTTTCCTGTCACTTGTTACCTGGGAGAAGAGACTGACCCCCACCTGACTACAGCCTCATTTCAGACAGTTGTAGAGAGTGATGAAGTCCCCTCTGAGCCTCCTTTTTCTCCAGGCTAAACAACTATATCTTCCTCAGCTGGTCCTCCTAAGAGTTACATTTTAGACCCTTCCCCAGCTCTGTTGCCCTGCTCTGGACATGCTCCAGCACCTCAATGTCCTTCTTGAAGCAAGGGGCCCAGAACTGGACCCAGGAGTTGAGGTGAGGCCTCACCAGTGCTGAGTACAGGGGAACAATCACTGCCCTGGTCCTGTTGGTCACATTATTCCTGATAAAAGGAAGGACACCATTGGCCTTCTTGGCCACCTGGGCATATGCTGGATCATGTTCAGCTGCCTGTTGACCAGTGCCTNTGCACTTAATAGTGGAGGAAGTGATTATGAAAGAATGACTTGCGCAAAATGGTTGCATCAGCCTTTCTAGCAATGGGAGTTGACTGACAAAAAGAAGAGACTGACACTAAACTTTGTCTTGCAAAGAAGAGAGTTCAAGCACAATCTGTTCCCATTTTTGCATCTCCAGCAGCAGCAGCAGCAGCAGCAGCAGCAGCAGCAGCAGCAACAGAATTGGTTGAAATGTGAGTTTGAAGGGCAAGCCATACATGCTGGACAATCTTGGACTCTTCGGAAGCCCTGGTTTCCTTAGGGGAGCCACCACTAGTGAGAAGAGGTGCAAACTGGTACGATTCACTGGCTGCGTAGTTAAAGGACACTGGGAAACTGGGAACATGAAGTTTCGTTTGAGGAGAACAGTATTTTGAGGGTGGAATATTTTCTCACTTGAGGACTGTCACCTCATCAGATCTGCCAAAAATTTCCAGCTTTCGTTGTGTTTGTAGGTATGAGGTGACTATTCAGATGCCATGATCAGCACCCAAGGAGACTGAAACACAGCATGCAGCACTCAAGGTAAGCACCTAATCTCTGCTTATTCAGGGTTTACAGGTACTGTTCATCTTCAGTACTGGAACTGTTTACAGTTCAAACTTGGTGAAGTGTCCTTTGGCACCTGTGGCATGAAACACAGCCCTTCTTTACATTAAAATCAGTGTTGTTCTAATTACATCCACTGTTTATAGGGTGATAGTAACATCCAATTCCTATCTATTACTGGTGTTGTTTTACAGAAAAGTCTGATAGACTTCATTGCATATCAGCTTGCTCTGCCTTTCCAGTAAAGAATGTTAATTGCTTACACAGTGCAAAAAGGTGTGGCAGAAGCTCTGCTTTTAGAAGCCCTGAGGCTGGTGAGACTCCACGCAGGGGACCCCCCTATCTGTTCTGGGAAAGTTTGTGATGTTGGAAACCTCAGACCACTGGAAGGGCTGAGAGGGGGAGCAGGCTCTGTTTGGGCCGTGTAGCCGTACAAAATGGGCAGGCTGACGCTGGAAGGGCTGGGAGTGTTTGTAATCATAGAATCACAGAATCAGAGAAAGGGTTTAAAAAGACCCTTAAGACCATTGAGTCAAGCCATTAACCAAATACTGCCAAGCCTACCACAACTATGTCCCTAAGCACCATGTCTGCATGACTTTGAAATATCTCCAGGGATGGTGACTCCACCACTTCCCTGGGCAGTCTATGCCAGTGCTTGACTGCCTTTTCTGTGAAAAAAAATTTCCTGATATCCAATCTAAACTTCCCTTAGTGCAATTTGAGGCCATGTCCTGTTTTCCTGTCACTTGTTACCTGGGAGAAGAGACTGACCCCCACCTGACTACAGCCTCATTTCAGACAGTTGTAGAGAGTGATGAAGTCCCCTCTGAGCCTCCTTTTTCTCCAGGCTAAACAACTATATCTTCCTCAGCTGGTCCTCCTAAGAGTTACATTTTAGACCCTTCCCCAGCTCTGTTGCCCTGCTCTGGACATGCTCCAGCACCTCAATGTCCTTCTTGAAGCAAGGGGCCCAGAACTGGACCCAGGAGTTGAGGTGAGGCCTCACCAGTGCTGAGTACAGGGGAACAATCACTGCCCTGGTCCTGTTGGTCACATTATTCCTGATAAAAGGAAGGACACCATTGGCCTTCTTGGCCACCTGGGCATATGCTGGATCATGTTCAGCTGCCTGTTGACCAGTGCCTCCAGATCCTTTTCTGCTGGGCAGCTTTCCAGCCACTCTGACCCCAGCGTTTAGTGCTGCATGTGGTTGTTGTGACCCAAGTGCAGCACATGGTGCTTCACTTTGTTGAGTCTCATACAATGGATCCATCCAATCCAGATCCCTCTGTAGAGCCTCCTTATCCTGCAGCAGATTAACACTCCCACCCAACTTGGTGTTGTCTGCAAACCGAGTGTGCACTCGATCCCCTCATCCAGATCATTAATGATCTAACCATCTTCCCCTGTTTGGGACTGAAGCATCCAGCTGTAGCTTCTTTGCTGAAAGGATGCATAATGTGAGAGACGAAAGAGGTGAGAGCCATAGCCAATGTGCCTATGAAAAGCTGGGACACCAAGAATGGTCCTTTATGGCTCTTGACAAGTGATATGGCTGTACTTCAGGGATGAGCAGCACACCGTGGTTGCAGGACTGAGAAGCTCAAGTAGGAGAGGAAGACTGACATCACAGGATAACACTTAAAAAAATTAATCTGAAATTGCTAATAAAATGCTGCAGGTTTTCAAGAGTTTTCAGCTGCTGTTCAAAATTAAAATTTGACCCTACCTTCTCTCCTTTCTGTTTCCTACAGCAAAATGTCCATCCAAGCAAAACACAAATCAAGAACTACATACACCTGGCGAGGGTTGGCTATCTGCATGATCTTAGCTGCAAACCTCTCTGACCAGCAAGCCCTGAAGCAGGCTTGTCCTTCATGCGATACCAGTCAGCTTTGCAACTGCTCTTCCATGGGCTTGGACTTCGTTCCCCTGGGACTCACGGCCAAAATCACAGAGTTAAACCTGGCCCACAACAGGATAAAGCACATCCAATCCCAGGACCTGCAGCAGGCTGTGAACCTGAGAGTCCTGCTGCTGCAGTCCAATGAAATCAGCTCCATAGATGAGGACTCGTTTCAGTCCCTGGCAAAACTGGAGCTCTTGGACTTATCAAATAACAGCTTGGCTCACGTGTCCCCTGTGTGGTTTGGGCACCTTTTTTCACTCCAGCACCTCCGCCTGCAAGGCAATTTCTACAGAGACCTGGGGGAGAGCTCCCCCTTTTCTAGCCTGAGGAACCTGAGCTCTCTCCACTTGGGCAACCCGCGGTTCTCTGTCATAAGGCAAGGGAACTTTGAGGGCATTGAGCTTCTGCACAAGTTGTGGATTGATGGCAGCAATCTCAGTCAGTACGAGCTGGGAAGTTTTAAATCAATTAAGAAGATAAATCACATGATCATAAACCTAAGAAATAGTAATATATTCTCAGAAATCGTTAGGGACCTTCTGCACTCTGTCGCTTGGCTGGAAGTCACAGAAATCAAATTACCAATTGAAAAAAAAAGCTTGGTGCAGAATTCTACACGGCCTTTTAGGATACAAAAACTTACATTTAAAGAATCTTTCTTCACAGATCAAACTATTAGCCGAGCAATAGTGTTACTGAAGGAAATCACCTCTTTGAAAGAGGTAGAGGCAGTCGATTGTCTGCTTGAGGGGCAGGGAAATTGGAACATGAAAGAAATTGCAAGGAGTGGGCAAAGTTTTGTTGAAACAGTAACGATAATAAATATAGTGATTCAGAATTTTCATTTGTTTTTTGACCTGAAGGGTATAGAGTCACAAATAAACAACCTGAAAAGACTCACTGTTGCAAGCTCCAACGTTTTCATGGTAGCATGCAACATTGCAAGACATTTTTCATCACTTCTGTATCTTGACTTTCATGATAATTTGCTTGCAAATAAGCGTTTAGATGAGACAATCTGTGAAGGTTCCTGGCCTTCATTGCAAACTTTAAATCTAAGCCGAAATTCTCTAAGATTTCTGGAACAGACTGCAAAGTCTACATCTCGTCTACCCAAACTGAATAATCTTGACATTAGCCAAAATAATTTTGGTGAGATTCCAGATGTGTGCGAATGGCCAAAAACCCTGAAATATTTAAATCTCTCCGGCACTCAAATTCCTAAAGTAACGACCTGCATTCCTCCAACACTGGAAGTTTTGGATGTTAGTGCAAACAACCTGAAGGAGTTTGGACTGCAGCTCCCATTGCTGAAAGAGCTGTACCTCACAAAAAACCAGCTGAAGGCCCTGCCTGGTGCCACACCCGTTCCAAACTTAGTGGTCTTGTCCATCAGAAGAAACAAGCTGAACAGCATCTCCAAGGAGGAGTTTGAGTCCTTCAAGAGAATGGAGCTGCTGGATGCCAGTGACAACAACTTCATCTGCTCCTGTGAGTTCCTCTCCTTCATCCAGCACGAGGCCGGGATAGCCCAGGTGCTGGTGGGGTGGCCGGACGAGTACGTGTGTGACTCTCCGCTGGCGGTGAGAGGGGCGCAGGTTGGCGCCGTGCACCTGTCCCTGCTGGAGTGCCACAGGTCCCTGGTGGTGTCGCTGATCTGCGTCCTGGTGTTCCTGGTCATCCTGCTGCTGGTGGCCGTCGGCTACAAGTACCACATGGTCTGGTACGTGCGGATGACGTGGGCATGGCTGCAAGCCAAGCGGAAGCCCAAGCGAGCCCCTCCCAAGGACGTCTGCTACGACGCTTTTGTCTCCTACAGCGAGAACGACTCCGAGTGGGTGGAGAACACCATGGTGCGGGAGCTGGAGCAGGCCTGCCCTCCCTTTCGGCTCTGCCTGCACAAGCGGGACTTTGTGCCTGGGAAGTGGATTGTGGACAACATCATCGACTCCATTGAGCAGAGCCGCAAAACGCTCTTTGTGCTGTCCGAGCACTTTGTGCAGAGCGAGTGGTGCAAATACGAGCTGGACTTCTCGCATTTCCGCCTCTTCGATGAGAACAACGACGCGGTGATTCTCGTCCTCCTGGAGCCCATCCAGAGCAAAGCCATTCCCAAGAGGTTCTGCAAGCTGCGGAAGATCATGAACACAAAGACCTACCTGGAGTGGCCTGCTGGTGAGGAGCAGCAGCAGGTGTTTTGGGAAAACTTGAAAGGAGCCTTGAAGTCATAGAAGTCAGCAACCCCCATTTCAACATGTTTCCACAGAAGGTTGTATATCACTGTTTCTTACTGTTAAGAATATTTTCTTGCTTATTTTTCTTTGTAACTGCGACTGGCTTTGTTGTGTATAGAGATAATTGTCATTTTACCAACTGGTAAAGACCCGTTTTAGGCTTTCCAGTGATTTGATACTCTGGTCTTCAGAAGTCCCTGCCAATATTTGGAAACTGTGTTGGACTCGATATGCTTTTCTAAATACATTTTGCTGAGTGTGGGATATTTCTGTACTTTTTACTCCTGTTACCGCAATCCCCAACTAGTTTCTAACAATGCCATTGTAATTGGCAAATGAAATTAAAAGCCAAGGGCTTCAATCAGTATTCCCCTGTGTCCATTTCTTCCTGGGTCTGCTTGTTTTTCTCTTCATGATTGCCGCCACTTTCCTTTCTACCTACCTGCAGAAATAGTTTAAGCCTTCTATTTCTGGGGCGTGAGATTGTGTTTCTAATGTGTGGGCTAGATGGTGTTGCAGACTGGCTCAGTTCTTGGTTTTGCTCTTCTACTTTGCAAAGCATATTTATGTAATCACTGGGCCATGCAACTCTTACAGCTCTAATTATCTTCCTTTGTAGTCGGGGAAGAAAATTACAAGGGTAAGAGGCAGTTCACCTCTCTACTTCAGTGTGAAGTATCTGCTAGAATTACCATATCGCTGTTCACTGACTACAAAGGGAGACTAGACAAGCAGGTAGATACAGATGTTTATATCGAGGTAGTCCGACACTGAGTGCTTGGATTTCTTGTGTTTTAGAGGTTCTTATGGGAAGCTGAAATTGTCTCTGAGGGGATTAAGTTAGGTGCGGTTTCTCTAACTCAACATTTTCATGTTCCCCTTTGCTTGTTTTGCTGGAGTTTAAGTACAGGAGAGTCTAGATCTTGATTAAATTTTAGCCATGCTGTTATTTTGTGGTGCCTTGGCATATGGGCTGAGTATTTGAAAAAGAGTCAAATTTGCTTATATTGTTTGTTCCTATTTATATATATATATTTTCATATATATATTTACATGTGTATGTGCTTTTATAAATGTGTATATATTCACACTCCTGTGTGTATGTGTGCGTCTATCTACACGAGATAATTTCTGTGGGTGCAGCCCGCAAACACCACTTTCGGTTCTGTTTTCCTGTTACAATGTAATCTCTGGGGCTAGTCCACAGTCTGCAACAAGGCGATTTTTCTGTTGACTCCCTTGGAGAAACACAGTTCATGGTCTAATCAAGGCTCAGCTCCAGGTAGGTGATGAGTGAATCATTGGAGAGCAAACAATGAGCATTGATAAAACCAATTAGGAGAACTGTGTGCCTAGAGGTAAGAAGGGAAATAAGTCTTGCCAGTCATTACAAAGAGAGGGTCAAAGAGAGATGTGGGAGAAGCCTTAGTTCACCCAGTACACTCTTACCACAGACCCAAATTTTTGTGTGTTGGCACATTTAAAAGGACTGATAGTATTCCTGCTCTTAGGCCAATCGGATCACTCAGTGGGAATTCCCCTGCTTGCACTGTCAAGGCTGAGCAGTGAAGTGGAAACGAAACAGCAGCGTGAGAGGAAGCTGGGCAAAGAAGGATCAGCAAGAGAGAGATGAAACACAACATAGGTTAACTGGCATGCAGGCACTGGAGCTGCAGGTGGCGTCTCTGGGAATATTTTCAGCACAGAGGTGAGTTTTCAGGTAGGTGAAGGCTGGAGATGCAGGGAAAGACAGTGGAACTGCAATGCCAGAGCAAGAAGCAAACAGGGAGCCCTGGGAAGAGGCAACCTAATCTCTGTCACCAATCCTCCTCTGCATGGGGGATTGAGGGTGCTCAAGGCTGCTGTACAGGAGTTCAGGGTGAGGAGGGATTTCTGACTGCCAGCGGAAGTAAAGCAGGAAGGTGCAATCACAGGCATCTGGCAGGGATGCACGGCAGGCAGGCGGCGAAGGAAGGTCCTCCTGGAGAGCAGGGACATGCTGATGGGAGCAATATCCTTTGGGAAACGGGAGAGAGGAAAGCAGCAAATGAAAAAGAGACAAATTGGGTCAGACTGCACCATTTCTGCTCAGTTTCCTTGTGGGACGGTGCCTTGTATGTACTTTGTCCTATTTGTTTGTTGTCCCACTTGGGTGTTAACACTGACTGCCCAGGGAAGTTTGGGCATGAAGGTGGGGTGCCTTAGTTTCAGGAATTCAACCAGGAAACAGCTCCCTGAACAATGGCCTCAAGACATCAGCTGCCTCCTCACCTAACTCTGACCAGCTGCACATCCTCTGTGTCGGAAACAAGCAGAGGCATGGCTGTGTGTGTGTGCGGATGTGTGGATGTGCATACGTGCTATTAGGGCCCTGCTGGCGGGTGAGAACTAGGACATGGGTAACCCACACACAGCCAGGTGGAGAGCAGTAGCTTTCCCCAGTCTGCTTGTGGTTTGACCTCTTCACCAACCAGTGGCTCTCCCTCTGCAGGCTCCACAGCACTGCTCAAATCTACCAGCCAACATTTAGCTGGGTAGTGCTCCCCAAGCTAGAATCAATTTGCACACTATTGGCATGCTTTATTTTAGCACTTATAGTAACCTTGCCCATTTGTTAGCATTTATAGAATGTCATTCTGTTGTCAGTCATGGTTTTGTTTAAGAATATGTGCATATTTCCTCAAATACTTCTACTCATGTGGGCCAGGGAAAATAACACTGAGCATGTGTGATGGCTTGGACCCTTTTTCCATAACTCAGAAACATTTTGAACCCCTCGTTCATCACAGCACCTTATGGTATAAGGGCATCTATGCAAGTTTATGTATTTTTAGTTGCATTTCAACTTAATTTTTTAATCTGGCTTTTTAGTTCCCAGCACAACAGGGCGAAGTGATTTCTTGACAGGGCAATGATATCATGGACTGGGGCTATGTGTCTGAGTGGGTGTGGAGAGGCCTGAAATGACCTTGTAAATCAGGGTCTCAAGCAGAATCATTAGACAGGAATGGGAAGGGGAAGAGAATGGCTGAAAGTGAGTGAGGGTGTGAATGGGATTTCTCTGGGTGTCTGCTCAGATTACAGATGAGCAAAAAAACTGGAGAGGAAGCATCCTGAATCACCGAATGCAGTTCAGTCCTGCAGTCCCTGGATGGTGTCAGGCTGGTAAGGTGGAGAGCCATTAGGCTCTTCTGGTATCTCCTGTGCAGTACCTACCCAGTTTCCTTGTGTGCTGTCAGTTTTCCACCTATAAATAACCTGCCTATAGGCAGCTTTTATTGATTAGGTTGCCTGGTTGTTTCATTTTCTTACAGTAAGTATTTTGATGACAGCTTTAAAAATACCACTTAAATCCGTTGTTAGTGAAACTCATGCTGCTCCTGGCTTTACTCCTATAGCCTGCAGCACTGTCTTATCCAGTTACTCTTGGGAGGCCAAAAAGCCCTGTCAAAGACCCTCAGCTGGACAGCAGATGAGTCTAACTACAGATCACAATTTTTTGTGTGGGATTCACACGGACAAATATCTAGGTATCTTAACTGTGATAAGGCAATGGGATCATTTCTCTTGGAGTCATCACATCTTAATCCAGGTGTCCAAGACACACGATATTAATTGCTCCTAAAAGATGTTCTTGCTCTCCATTGACTTTGGAGGACATGGTGGCTGATCAGTTCAGCTGTGGGCATCTAAAGACAGGGAAGAGAACTTTGTCCTTCAAGATCCAAAGCTCTACATCAAAAACAGACAGAGGTAAAAGGAAAGTAACACAAGAGGTCAGAATATTTATAGTCCTGCAGGTGGGAAGAGATGGAATGACTGAAAAAAATTATCCATAACTTTTCCTCCCCTCCCCATATGCCCAAACCATCTCAGTCAATTCTGCCCCTTTTGGATAATCTTCAGCAATTACGGCTAAAAATAATGCAACTGGAAGGGTGAGACTTCCCTGTATTAACTTGTATACGTGGGTCAGCTACTGTAAAACAAATCAGAATACGAATTCAAAGTAGAGTAGATCTTCTGCACAGAATCTCAGTGGCATGACTGAGGGAGAAAGCAGTTCTCAAGGAGCCAGTCTAACCCAATTAACCTGATGGAGAGCCCACAATGATTTTGTGAACTCATTGATTGGCCTCTTTGGGGATTGTTCACTCTTTTCACCCTCGGTACCTACTGAGGTAGGCGGGATTTGTGGCACACAAAAAATTACATTTTGAAAATGCCCTTTGATCCTTGTCAAGGAAAGTTATATTTCAATATGCAATAAAAGTCTTAAAGGGAAAAGAACTCTCTCAGGCTTCAAAAATTGTTTTTCCACCTCCTCAGAAGGATAGAGGAACTAAAGGCATCCTGTTGGGAGTAAGAACAAGTAGGATATTGCAGGAAGCTCTGTAACAGAAAAAAGCCATTCCAAATCAGCATTATGAAAACTGTGAGAGGAAAGTGAAGTGACACAGGATCCACATCTGTGTGGCTTCTAGTGAATCATTTCAGTCTAGCAGACCAGAAATAGGCTGTGGGACTGGAAAAAGCTATCTAGTCCAGCCAGCTGATCTGATCTGAGCCCCTGGCTCTTCCTTGTGGCTTGGCTTGATCTTCTCTCTGCCACAGGTTCCCAAAACAGAAAAGGAACTGACAGAGGAGAAGGACGTGGCAGTAAAAAGGAAGAGCTGAGGCAGTAGGTGACAACGGTCAGTTTTACAATCTTAAATTTCATTAGCAAGTATCAGACTGATGGCAACACGAGAGTCACCCAGGCAAGTGTTTGTTTGCCTGCTCACAGGATATTTACAATCAGAGTAGGAAAAGTCAGATAAAATGAGGAATGGACCGAAACAAATGCATTCCTTTTCTCCCCATTGTCAGAATAGAGATTAGACACATGCTTAAGTATTAAACCTGAATGTTACTTTCTACTGTAAGATGCTGACTCTTCTTGATGTAACCAGGATTTGAAGCCTGTACAGGAGACTCCCTGTAGTAAAAAATGAATAACAAAATAATATTCACAGATTCAGAAGAAAAATACCTGTAGTGGGATAGAAGTATGAAGGCTACTTACTAAACAGAGGGAGGATCAGAGTAGTAACCAATCTGTTTCAACTCTGAACTGTGTTAGGACCAAGTATTTTAACAGTCCCTTTAACAAGACAGAACAGTAGAAGTTATATTTTAGATTAATCCAAAATACACCTTCCCCAAAACAAGCTATGCATCTTATATTTGCTCTGACTGTATTTCATATTTTAGGCAATAAAATGACTTCACACACCTGGCGAGTGTTGGCCATCTGCATGATCTTAGCTGCAAACCTCTCTGACCAGCAAGCCCTGAAGCAGGCTTGTCCTTCATGCGATACCAGTCAGCTTTGCAACTGCTCTTCCATGGGCTTGGACTTCGTTCCCCTGGGACTCACGGCCAAAATCACAGAGTTAAACCTGGCCCACAACAGGATAAAGTACATCCAATCCCAGGACCTGCAGCAGGCTGTGAACCTGAGAGTCCTGCTGCTGCAGTCCAATGAAATCAGCTCCATAGATGAGGACTCGTTTCAGTCTCTGGCAAAACTGGAGCTCTTGGACTTATCAAATAACAGCTTGGCTCACGTGTCCCCTGTGTGGTTTGGGCACCTTTTTTCACTCCAGCACCTCCACCTGCAAGGCAATTTCTACAGAGACCTGGGGGAGAGCTCCCCCTTTTCTAGCCTGAGGAACCTGAGCTCTCTCCACTTGGGCAACCCGCGGTTCTCTGTCATAAGGCAAGGGAACTTTGAGGGCATTGAGCTTCTGCACAAGTTGTGGATTGATGGTAGCAATCTCAGTCAGTATGAGCTGGGAAGTTTGAAATCAATTAAGAAGATAAATCACATGATCATAAACATAAGAAGTATTAATGTATTCTCAGAAATCGTTAGGGACCTTCTGCACTCTGTCGCTTGGCTGGAAGTCAGAAGAATAGCATTTAGTATCACCGCAGAAATGCAACTATTGAGAGTCATGTCTTCATCTTTTGCAAAGAAAATTTCTTTTAGACAGACCTTATTAACAGATGCTACTGTGCCTGAGCTTGTCAGCATTTTAGAAGACATGCCAAAATTAGTAGAGCTGGAGCTGGTAGACTGTAGACTCTTGGGAACTGGACAATGGAAAATGGAAATTCAAGCAAAGCAATCACAGACCCTTAGAGTTTTCACAATAGAGAAATTATCTATAGAGGAATTTTACTTGTTTACAGATCTTCAGGCTGTGGAAGGTCTGCTATCTTTTTTTAGGAGAGTCACAGTTCGAAACACCAAGGTCTTTTTGGTACCATGCAGAATTTCCCAATGTCTTCTGTCATTAGAATATCTCGACCTTAGTGCAAATCTGCTTGGAGATCAGAGTTTAGAACATTCAGCCTGTCAGGGTGGTTGGCCATCCCTACAAACTCTAAATTTAAGTCAGAATTCACTGAGTGACTTAGAAATGACAAGTAAAAGTTTGTCTCATCTAGGAAACCTAATTGTTTTAGACATCAGCCAAAATAATTTTGGTGAGATTCCAGATGTGTGCGAATGGCCAAAAACCCTGAAATATTTAAATCTCTCCGGCACTCAAATTCCTAAAGTAACGACCTGCATTCCTCCAACACTGGAAGTTTTGGATGTTAGTGCAAACAACCTGAAGGAGTTTGGACTGCAGCTCCCATTGCTGAAAGAGCTGTACCTCACAAAAAACCAGCTGAAGGCCCTGCCTGGTGCCACACCCGTTCCAAACTTAGTGGTCTTGTCCGTCAGAAGAAACAAGCTGAACAGCTTCTCCAAGGAGGAGTTTGAGTCCTTCAAGAGAATGGAGCTGCTGGATGCCAGTGACAACAACTTCATCTGCTCCTGTGAGTTCCTCTCCTTCATCCAGCACGAGGCCGGGATAGCCCAGGTGCTGGTGGGGTGGCCGGACGAGTACGTGTGTGACTCTCCGCTGGCGGTGAGAGGGGCGCAGGTTGGCGCCGTGCACCTGTCCCTGCTGGAGTGCCACAGGTCCCTGGTGGTGTCGCTGATCTGCGTCCTGGTGTTCCTGGTCATCCTGCTGCTGGTGGCCGTCGGCTACAAGTACCACATGGTCTGGTACGTGCGGATGACGTGGGCATGGCTGCAAGCCAAGCGGAAGCCCAAGCGAGCCCCTCCCAAGGACGTCTGCTACGACGCTTTTGTCTCCTACAGCGAGAACGACTCCGAGTGGGTGGAGAACACCATGGTGCGGGAGCTGGAGCAGGCCTGCCCTCCCTTTCGGCTCTGCCTGCACAAGCGGGACTTTGTGCCTGGGAAGTGGATTGTGGACAACATCATCGACTCCATTGAGCAGAGCCGCAAAACGCTCTTTGTGCTGTCCGAGCACTTTGTGCAGAGCGAGTGGTGCAAATACGAGCTGGACTTCTCGCATTTCCGCCTCTTCGATGAGAACAACGACGCGGTGATTCTCGTCCTCCTGGAGCCCATCCAGAGCAAAGCCATTCCCAAGAGGTTCTGCAAGCTGCGGAAGATCATGAACACAAAGACCTACCTGGAGTGGCCTCTTGAAGAGGAGCAGCAGGAGATGTTTTGGTTTAATTTGAAAATAGCTCTAAGATCTTAGACAGGGATGTTAAAGAATAAACATGTAGTGAATCTACTCTGGATTTGTTTCACTTGTCCCATCGTTTATCTGCATCTCAAGAACATAGTGCTGGGCTGCTACAAATTCTAACACTTGCTATGATTTTTGTAGCCATCAGTCTGAATAGTTGTACAGGTTTGGGCTGGAATAGAATTAATTTTCTTCATAGTTCCTTCTGTGGTGCTGTGGTATGTATTTGTGCCCAAAACAGTCTCCATAACACAGGGGCTTTTTAGTTATTGCTCAACAGTGCTTGCAAGGCATCGAGGTCTTTTTCTGTTTCTCATGCTGTCCTGCGAGTGAGCAGGCAGGGGGTGCATCATAATTTGGGAGGGGACACAGCTAGGACAGCTGATCCCAGCTGACCAAAAGGACGTCCCACACATGATGTCATGACCCATGGCAACATAATCAGCACTAAAAGTTCTGGGTAAGAAAGAGTAAGGGAGGATGTTTGGAGTTACCATATTTGCCTTCCCAAGTAAAAGTTCTGCGTCATGGAGTCCTGCTGTCATGGCAATGGCTAAACATTTGCCTGTTGATAGGAAGTAGTGAATTGATTCCTTCTTCTGCTTTGCTTGTGAGCACAGCTTTTACTTTACCTGTTGAACTGCCTTAATCTCAACTCAAAAGTTTTCTCACTTCTACCCTTCAGATTTTTTGCCCTGTTCCACGGCGGGTAGAGTGAGAGAGTGGATGCATGGTGCTGAGCTGCCTTCCGAGGTTAAACCACGATAGTTATCTACACGTGTTAATCAGCAGGATGAGCAAAAGCTGTTTCATTTAAATATTTAATGATGAAAAGTTGTTTAGATATACAGCTATGTAGTTTACGTGTCTTCATCTTTGCAAAAGTTCTGAGAGAGGACCTGCCTAGCTAAGGGCTTTTTTGCATTTTTGTATAAACCACTTCCCATCAAATGCTATAAAAGTCAGTCTATGCAGCAAAGAATTTTGTCCTAGCTCTCCTAAGTCAGTGGGTCTAAGGATTGATTCTCAGTATTTCATTGTTACAGCAAGTTAAATGCCCAGATCTCCTGAAAATTGTGGCTGCAAGGCTTAATGTAGAAATGTGCTTTCTGTGTGTTGTAGCTCATAGATTCTATAATTTCCTTATGAAAGACATCCATGGAGGACGACTTCTGTCTAAAGTCATTGTACTACATGTTGCAGTAGATGCTTCAGAGTAGGGTTCAAATTCTCTTCTGACCTGTTCAAGTGGAGTTTAGGCTATTCTCAGCTACAGGGTGGGAAACACAAATATATAGTCTTTGAATCCAACTCCACATCCCTCTCTTTGTTCAGCACAGGCATGAAAAGGGTGTTTCCTACCTTTTGCTCTCTCTGTAAATGTAGTCCACAAAACTAGAGTGGGTGGAGAACATCCCACATAGGACACTGTGTTTACTGTCAGATGGGGTCGTGTTTTCTTGAGAAGGTTACTGGGACAAGGGTCCTAATTGCTGGAAAAGTGGAACAAATGGAAGACCGGCACCAAACTCATCCTTCAGAGCTGATTTAAAAAGAAAGGGGTGTCTTTGTGATATTTTCCTTGCAGCCACAGGAAATTTTGGGTGAACCCTAAGAGTTTGAGTCTGGTAGGCCAGAGGGACTATGAACTTCTGGATTAGTTCAGGGCTTAGGCGCAGCTTAGGACATTTCCAGGCACATACAGAAGCTTTCAAATGGAAACACCTACAACATTTGGCTGTAACTGTGATGAGACCATGTCCAGGTTAGTGTTTTTATTGCTGTTTTGATCTTGGGCATCTAATGTGGTACAAAAACTCTGTTCAAACACCTCACTGCAACTGAGTTGATTGCATTGGAAGTCTCCTCTCACAGCTGGTTACTTGTAAGTTACTTCAGCAAGTTCTCTGCACAGCCAAAATGTCAGTGAGAGCAAAGTACCCCTGTTCTTTGCTCACCATTGGGAAGGCTGAAGACACACCTCCTTCCATTACACCCACAAGTAGGCAACTTTGACATCAGTATGAAAATTAGCAGCTTATTTACTTGCAATTATGAATGCAGGCATAACATTATAAGATTACTAACTTTGTTACTTCATCTAAGCTAAAAAAGCCACCTTCTTTCTATGTACTTAAGATTTTCTCTTTTATTTACTTTGGGGTTTTTTTAAGTGCATAATTTCCTATTTTTAGAATCTAAACCTTACTTTCACCTGTAGATGGCTGCATAAAATATCTGCTTTATTCTTATATGTATATATTAAAGTGTAAGTTAAGTGTATCTCTGATTTCTAATAACAGTGTAGAGATGCTTAAAATACTGAACATGTTTAATTTGAATTCAGAAGCTACTTCTGCTATCTACTTCTTCATTCTAGGAAATAAATCTATTTATTTTCTGGGATGAGCTTCCCATTAAAACCATCAATTTCTTTTAAGTCTTACTTTGAGAAAATAAGTTTTCACAGCAGGCTGTATAGCCTTGCTGTAGTGCAAAAAGAGGCAAAAGGGTTTCCAGCATACCAGAATTCCACCAATTGCTGTTTTCTCTAGTCTTTTAAAATCAAGTACAGAATATGCATATTATTGCAGGCAGGTAAGCATCCAACACTTTGAATTCTCACCAATAATCTTCATCCTATTCTAGAACCAGTGAGTAAGTAATACCTTGGATGATGTCTGTAACAATCGACTGCCAAACCACCAGATAGCAGAGACAGTCCAGAAGCTGTCCATACAATATTTGGGTGTTCCCACACAATCTGTTCACAAGGAAACTGGAGAGAAAATGCAACAATAGGTAAATCTTGGTATTTTTCTTAGTCAGAATCAAAGATACAGTATTGGGTTAAATTTTTGAGATATCTTTTTTTTTGTGTGCTCATAATTTACTTCCTTTTTTTATAGAGGTAAGGATAAAATTAAGTAGCCTATGATTAAATAGGATCTAAGAAAATAAGCCAAACTTTGCTTTCATTCAAGCAGTTTTCTATTGACACAAGAACAGATCTTCAACTATTTTTTTACTTGCTAAAGGGAAAATCTTGTTTACCAACTACTAAAAGGGAAAAAACCGCTTGTTCTGAAAGTGCATTACATAATTAAAAAAAAAAGTTAAAGAACAAAATCCTCTGCATGGTCTTTATAAAACTGTGATTTATATTCTTTAAAGTGATTCTCTCATTATAAAAATTATTTCTGGATGTCTTGAAATCAAGAAGGAAAATATATATGCACTTTTCTTTTCCTGGCTTGCTTGGGGTCTTATATAAGGTAAAGGCAAACAGAACTATCATCTTCCCTAAATATAAGTTTTCCTTAATAATAACAACAGGTTTTCCATTCATTTAATGTGGCCATCTCATCCCTCCACTGCAGATCAAAACAAGAATTAGTAAGTAATCAGGCCATGGTTTAGAAAATCCAAATGAAAAGCACACTTGTTACACAGAGGGTATGGGTTGCTTAACAACCCCTTCAAATCGACTTTCTTAGGGCAGTCTGGGTGAGTTTCATTCTTGCCAACAATGCAGCAGCTGTGGGTGCAGGATTCATGAAATCCAGTATCAGGTGTATTGTTAAGGAATCTTTCAAATGCAAAAAAGACTCAGCGCTTACATCTGCTAATCTGGTCGAACCATCAACAGATAATTTTAATGGCTGAATGTGGACACTGCCTGGTTTTATAACCAAGCAGTTTCAAATTACTTAAAATATTTGGACTATTTGGAATTATTGTAAAGCTGAATCCAACGTCCTGAACGTCCAGACTGGTATTTATATTTTCCAGCTCGCAAGAAGCCAGGATACTTTTATGAAGTGCAGAAATGGGCGATTAGTGACTGTTCCAGCACATATTCAGTATGTTTCATTTTAGTTTCTGGAATGCAAGATGTGGAGTTGTTTGGTATCCCTGGGTCATTGGGTCTTCTGTCAAGCTGTAGGGTACAGGACCCTGGTTGAGAAGGGTTCCACATCTGCCTTAAAACTACCTGGCAAACAGCTCCAGGCACAGCTGGAGGAAATCCTCTGCAGTACACAGGAGTGGAGCCTGAATTAGCAGACCTGGCTGATGGGTCAGCATGCCTGGTCTAATATGCTGCCAGGCACACCCACAGAGGCTGTGCACCAAGTACCTGGAAGGCAGATGCCAGCCTGAAACTATAGGATTATGGCCACTCTTGCACCAGTTTGTCAGCCAAAAATCTGCATGGCCTCAACTTGTGTTACAGAACTGAAAAATAGTTTGTGTTCCTATTTTTACCTCTGCACAATGTTGTTTCTGAATGTGGTTTTGGTTCCTTTTTTTCTTGGTATTTATTGTCATCATTATTTTTTAATACAGCATAAAAGAGGAGAAAACAATATTTTCATAATTATGTGGAAAGGATATCCATGATTACAGGACAGCTGTTAGGTATTTTCAATGATCCCTTCTTTTTTTATTTCCACAAAGATTTTCTGCCCACAGACTGCACAGATGCCATTGGACAAATTTCTTGTTGGTATGCCACTGATGTTGTAAAAGTGTCAAGATTAAATTTACAGGAAAAAAAGAAGCAAAACAACAACAAAATATTTGGTTAGAGTCAAGGATGCATAAACACATTTCAGCTGCCATTGAAGATAAGAACAGCATGAAAATGGCTACAGTTGTCTAAGTTTACTGGTGCCAGGATGCACAGCTACAAAAAAATAATTAAAATCTTATTGCTGATGCAAGAGCTTTAGCAACCATCTGCTTGATGTTAAGTAACTGGACATAAGGTGATTATGTCAGCATAATTCACTTATTTGAAAGGGGAAGATGGGAGCTATAAAAAGGAAAGGACAAGAAGAGTCTTTCACAGACTTTGGGGAAGAAAGAAACTTGTCTTTCTAAGGCAGTTAGGAAAATCGTGTAGTTTCTTGCACATAGGGATCTGCCTGTTGGAAACTCCAAATCCCCAAAGGCCTGGCATATGGCAGTGGCTACTTCATTAAGAGTGTTCTCCTAATCATAAGATTGTTGAGGGAGTTCAACTTGTCTGGCACAAGAACAGCTCTTCTCAAGGAAAAGTGAGGTAAGTTGACTGCAGGAGTATCCAGTAGACCTTATTGTCACAAACCCAGGGGCACAAGAAATTAAAGAGCTCGCTTCCAGTCCTTGCAAGTGGTACTGGGGGCGATGTACCCTGGCAGGTACAGCACTGGTGGAAGCCATGTAGGCAGGACGAATCTCCACGGAGTCTCTTCCCATCATTCCCACAGTACAATACATAAAAAAGCAGTGTCACTGCAAAATTCACATCAGAGCGGGTCAGTCATCAGGCTCGTTTCTGTCATAAGACCACGTAAGATTACTCATGTCAGCCTGGTCTTCACTAAAACACCAGAACTTCTTAATTCACCTAGAAATTTTACCTGGGTAGAATTTGAATTTTCTTTATATTTGTCCAGGATTTCTGCATCCCCCTCAGAGCTACTGTGCTGGACTCAGTTTGAGGTGCTGTCTGACCAGAAATTCCAGGGATTCCTCAAGAACGAGTAGATCGACCTCATAATGCGTCTGATGTAAGTCCTACACTTCTTGAAAGGGTTGCAGATATTGCACACATATAAATCAGCTGCTCCTTTAAGTCTCAGAACTATTGCTCATACATTGTATAACTGATTAATCTAAAAGTATGTAGCTCTGACGGAAAATTCGTGGCAGAAACTTAGCAGTCTTGTGTTACCAATACTCTTCAGCTTTATTCTGTTGAACTATTTTCTTTAGCTAAATTCCCCACCAGTGTATTTCTAAGATACAGCTACAAAATTTGTTAGCTCTGATACAAAGGCTTTCACTTTGTGTCCTGTAGCAGCAGAAATGACAAGTCCTTTTTAGTACTGAGAATCTTCAGTTTCATAATATTTTGTAGCCAGGTTTCAGTCTCCCAAGACCTGTTACACATAACACAGTCTCAGAGAGTTGACAGGAGACATTAACATTTTTGCAGACTGTGTTGGGTTGGGAGGTTTGTGGGTAGGGGAATTAGATACCGCTTTAAATACCACTGCATTTTAGCAAAAATTTTGCTCTGAGGATTTGTATTCAGTGGGCTCTTTCAGCTACAGAAACTTAACATTGCTTTGACTGGCATGGTTCACCTTATTGAGATTTGGCTGATCTTGTTGCTTCTGCAAAACAAGGAAATGAATCTAATTGTTCTGTACAATAAGACTCAGGACAATATCCCTTTCTATAGGAAATGTGTCAGCTTGGCCTTCCTATAGCAAAGCTGAGCAGCTGTGACTCCAAAAGCAGTTCATAACCTGCTCTCAACACTGCTGGCTGTCAAGCATATTCATACTTTTAGTGTTAGGGTGTTTGCTCCTGCAAAACAAAATGAAAATTAACCTGCAGTTTAAAGGAAGCAGGAGCTCACTGGAGTAAAAATCTTTGGCAATGGTCAAAATAAAGAGAGATCTCCAAGCAACATTATAGCCTGGTAGAGTAGGAAATCATGATCATCAGAAAGAATTATAATGTGGTTTTGATATGAATGTACTTATTTATTTTTATCCATTATGTCAAGCCTTTTGATGTCTCATCACCTTCAGGTGCATAAATGGAGAAGTGAGGATAAACTCAGAACTTAGGGGATTAAATGAGTGAACACAGTGGCTGTACAAAGTCGAAAGGTTTTCCCCTTCTCTATTCCCACCACAGACACAAATTGTGAAATGACTTATTATCAAACTTCAGGTCAGCTATGCAATAAAAAAACCCCAAGAAGTAAGAGGACCTACAGCTCCACAATGCAAAAGGGGTTTCATATGTAGATGTGGGTGGTGAAGAAACCAGCCTAGAGAAATTTCACCACATACAGAGCAAAATCTATCAAATAGAAAATCCTAACTGTTGCCAATCCCAATTTTACCTGAAGTTACCTACCTAAAGAATTAATTAAATCCAAACATGGTAAACATTATAGCTAGATAACCCACAACTCCAATTACATTTATGGATCATGAGGAACAATTTGTACACTAACATATGAATAGAAAAAAAGAAAGACTGCTCAAGACCTTTTGTATTTTGCAGAGTGGCACAGAATGCTGCATGCGTAGTTTCTACTGAAGTCTTTATATAAATTCAACAAGGTTTATGCTTCTCTATTTTTCCCTTACTTAGGGGTGACTAAAAATGTACAATATGGGGAAAAAATACAGGAAGGAACCCCCATCAAACCCAGTTTGTTTTGCTTCAGTCTTCACAAGAAATGGTAATTGTGAACAAATTGCTAAGATAATTAAAACTAACAGTTTGGATTTGTGAAGGAGGGAAACAAAGGACAGAACAGGACATGAAGAGGTAAAAAACAACTGAGGTAAGTCAGATACAGTTAATGCAGTATACCACCTATGAAATTTATCTATGCCACTTAAAAAACAGCAAAAACGGGATATCCTGTGAGGTTCTTCCCAAGAGAGGTTGCTTTGAAAGTGCTGTACCTCTAATAACTGAGAGCATTCCTCACATGGACAGGGTTTTCCACCAGCAACGGTTGATGTTGAAATAAAGAGAAACAACCCACATAAGCAGCAGTGGGACTGTTGGCAAAATTGAGACAGTCATTTCAAAGCAATGCCATCCCATGTTGCCATTGTGCGTGGTCAGGTTTGAATAACAGACTGCCAAACTCTAAAACTAAGACATAAAATGTTACTTGTACAGCATCTGACCCACGAGTGCCTTTGACTCTAGAATGTTAGTCTGCCTTGCACCCTGTAAATAATTAGTAGATCCAATGTAGTAATTGGTTATGAGATACAACTCATCAAACCCCTCACATCATACCCTTAAAACCTAAATTGTCTATTGATAGAATTATTTTTACTGGAACAAACATTAAAGTTTGTTTTGGAACTCCAGTTACATATGGTGGCCACAAGGTTAAAGCTTTGGGAGCAAGTTTTCTGAAATCAGAGGAGGCACTTTGCCCTTTAAGCCTTAGAGCTGCTCTTAGGAACTTTCAGAAAGGCACATTGGTTGCACTGCTCTGGGTGGTGCTTGGGTACATAACCACACTAATGAAGGATTTTCTTAAAAACTCTCTCTTCACCACAAAATTCTGTGACTTAATGTTTTAAACTTTTTTCCTAAATGAAATTACATCAAACTCAATACATATATTGGCTTGAGCTGCCCACAGTGATGAAATATTCTATTTATTTTCCAATAAGCACATATTTGACACCCACTGAAGAGTTAAAAGCCCTGCAATGTCAGTTTTCTCTGTAGTCATGTTAATAAACCACGGATTTGGGATTGTGGAAGCCTGATGATGGCAAAGATAAAGCAAGACTGACTTTAGTATGTGTTTGTAGAGTTAACTCCTGGATCCTTACAGAAATGTCACTAAAAATAAAATCCCCAAAAACTCTGAGGGGAGACAGTTTTAAAATTTATGTCTGGTTTGGTGCAGGGGAATTCTTTAAAAGCAAAAAAAGCACAATTCACCTAGAGTAAAAGGATATTTCTATGGAAGATGAATCTCTTTCCTTAATCCAAAAAGTAGAATTCTGAAGGAATGTGAAACTTAAACCAGTTTTGCCACGGATTTCAACTGAAGGAGGACTCAATTCTTTTTCTCTAAGAAAAAAGGAGAAACCCTTAAAAATAATCCCCCCACCCCAAGCCCCAGAAAGCGTGGAACCCTTGAACAAACTGGTATTTTACCATATAATTTTAAATGAATTAAGAGATAGAAACACCTGTAGAAGATAACAACACAGCATCACGAGATCACATCGGTGGTCGGCCTTTCTCCACCCTGCAGCCCTGACTTTAGGAGAGCACAGTCTGCTGTCTGTGACCATAAAAGTGACAGGGTTCTTTCCACGCCCTGCTGCCCTTCTGACATGCCACAGGTCAGCGGCCTCTACTCATCCCTGACCGTAGATCCTGAGGTTTCCTGGCTGTCACCGGAGGCCACCAAAGGTTTTCTGTTGCCTGCCTGCCTGGCTACTGTCCAGCACGAACCCTCTCCTGTTCACTGGGCTTATGTTCTGTGGGTGGCTTTTTTTTCAATCCAGTAAGTGAAGTTTGAATTTAAGTGGCAACGCCAAAACTTCAGGAGTACACATATTCAGTAAATTGGCTACTCTCTAATAAAAAATTGTAACAGAATTTTGTTATCACGTGAGCTGCAAAATTAAATGCTAGTTAATTAAAAAATGGTAGTGCAACCTTCTCTTGGGTGATGCTGTTACTGAATCAATTGGTATATATTACTTGCAGTAATTTTTTTCAACTTTCCTTATTGATTTTTATGTCTTCCAGATTGTTAATTTTAATACTATTAGCCTCTATGTGAAATGCATGAGTATTTCGTCATATAAATGAGAACAAAGATAGGAATGGAGTCATACAGATGCAAACCTCAGTATTGATTTATTATTAATACTGGAAGGTCGCCATCTGGACAATTCCATAAAATAATACATCTGCATTGCTGCTAAATAGGAGCTTTAACATCTGGATCATATTATTCCAAATTTTCCTCATCCACTCATCATAGCAAGAGGAATTTCCTGACAAATTAGATTGCTGCCCAAAGGTAAAATGTTTTTCTCATTACCATACTTTAAACGAGCTCAAAAAGAGCTAGAAATGAAGTCAGCATCAGCGTCATAGACAACTTTCCCATTTTCTAATTATGCAGATTGAATAGGTCGCACAAGCACCAACTGAAAAACATCCATCTGTCCTCTGCTTCCCTCACAATGCTCTCCCCCTCTGAGGAAGTAAGAATGGCTATCACCAAGAAATTCAACATAAGAGCATTATCCCACTATCCTTTCCATCTTATAGCATGAGGTAAAAACTGTATACCTAAAGAAAATAACTGTGTAATAATTGGGTTTATTGTAAGAGATTGACCTTACCAGAACTTGTTAACTTGGCAACACAAGCTAGCTAGCTCCCTAAAAATCTAGTTTCTTTTGATGTAGGCATATTCAAATACCCAAAAACATATACACTGAAGAAATAATATATCAGGCTGTTTGGGGTTTTTAAGGTTTAGTTAATATGATTATATTTGACAGCACATTGAAAATTGGCAGGAATTTCTATGTTAAGTAAATCAACCAACCTTATTTTTTCATGATTTGCCTCATCACTTAGGTACAGAAATCAATGCTGTCATGACTATGTTGTTTCATTTTTCAAATATATTCCCAAGTAAGTTCTTATTCCCTGAATGCCACATGATACAAGTTGTACAATCAGTAAAGTGAGCAGCCACCTATGATACCAGATACAAGGCTTTTGTGTTTGATCTATCTTTCTGAGATATTTAGCATTAGTATTATGCCAGAGGAGAACAACTTTGTTCCTATATATCATATTTATTTAATTTTCACCAATGGACATCTTCCAACGGCAAGCAAATTGCATTACAAGAATCAGTTGAGTACCTGATAGTCAGAATTTCCTTTGGGGAACTACAGAGTCAGAATACTAATCAGCTTTTTCCTTCCTTCTCCATTTGCTGTATTAGACTTCTGCCTTTATGTTGAGAAAAATGGATTGACTAGGCTAGGACACAACAGAATGTTTTTTCAAGGATGGTAATTCTCTGACTAGCATTGTTTGTTGCCATCCCACATCCCAGAGTACAATTGCCTGCACCTCACTAAGTGCAAAAATTGTGAGTAAAATGGAGAAACAAGAGTGTTATTTGAACACATTTGCAAACCCATTGGAAAGCAGGTTTTTATAAGGTGAATTAGCAGAACACAGGCTTCATGTTTGTTTTTCAAAATCTGAAATAAAAATTCTCAAAAGTGACCGAGAAACAATCCTTTTCTCTAATTTGCTTCCTTGTCATGTGGAAGTTAACCCCAAACTGTCAGCTACCATCTGAAGGAAAAAACACAGTTATCAGAATACCCTATGCTTTATTTCAGGCCAAGACTTAATAGAAAAAAACCAAAGCACACTCTTCATCTTCTTTTTTTTCTTTTCCCCTTTTCCTACCCCCTTCCTCTGTACTACTTTATATGTGGCCATCTGGTGAAGGGCAATCTCTTCCTCTTGCCCAAAATTATCTACAGCTGAACCTTGGTTGCTTTGCTGCAACTTTTTTTTGCTCTGGCCTCTTTGAAATAGGAGCCTTCCCCAGCATGCCTTTTTTTTCAGGAGACGTTTTACATCCTCGATAAGCCTGGATAAGGCTCTTTTGGAAGGTACAGGCTGTTGCTGTTTCTCTTGCATCTAGTAAGTAGTTGCTGCTTTTTATTTTTTTGTTCTTTTTGAGAAAGCTAATGAATGCCCTTTCCATTAAGGGCTGATTTTATGCTCCCTTTGACCTTCATTTCCTTTTTCTTTCAAAAAGAAACCAAGCTTTTCTTTTTTCACAAGTTTGCAAAGCACTTTGAAGGGAAGGGTGGGAGTCAATCATTGCAATCCTTTGCTTTATTTCTATTAACAGGACTGTGCAATTCTCTCTGGGCTCTTACTATGGCTGAGAATAGCATGACTATCCAGAGCAGGCATGTGTATATGTGCACCATGACCTCAGACTCAGACAGAAAATTTTGCCAGCTGATGCTGTCTACCAAGCCATGATATGCAAAGGAGGGCTGGCTACTTGCTTCGTTGGGCTCTTGGGACAGAAAATGGAAAAGAAAGCAGTTTTTGATCAGATAAAAGGAGCCCTAGGTTTGCCCCTCCCACTGAAAATAGCATGTTCTACCTCTTCATCTGATTTCCCCTGTCTTTTGCTCCTAAAGATGCAAACATTGTTATAGGGAGAGGAAAGCGTTTGGTGCCTTCTCTCCCAGTATTAGACACTCTGCTGTGTAACCTGTATGTGAACCGTACAGGCATAAACCAAGTCAGCAAAGGCTGGGTGGCAAGTAAGAGAAACGTGTAAGCAAGCAAAAGCAGAGGGCTGTTTTCAATGAGTATGTGGTTGTTTTTCAAATTTTGACTTATTTCAATGTTTCTCTCCAAATTAAACTAAAACTATATGCACATGAATGCAAGAATAATAATTGCCACCTGCAAGAACAGCAATGCAGAAGTCTAGACCTGCATGTACTTAGGGGAACAGTAGATTTTTTTTTTAATGTTTATTTTCATCTTGAATGGACAATTTCCTGTATGCATTAACCAAGCTGTTTAAATCCTAAATACTACCATCTTTACATTTTCTGCTCCTGAATCAGGTGGCTTTCTTATCTGATGCAAAGATGTATGCTAGTTATTTTTTATTTATCTCATTAATCATCCAGCTTTGTTTCTTAATGTTTGTCCTATTTGCTATTCTTTGAAATATAGGGATCAGATGTTGGCACTTACTATATGGGTAGAAATTTTTAATTTTAGCATTGCTATGTGACATGCTTTTAGAGAGTGAGCTCATGCAAGGAGATCAACAGTTGTTAGAAAACTATACAAAAGTCTCTGGATATGAAACATTAGGGCAGTTACTACTTAGTACACAAACCTGGAAGTTGTTCTGGTGACTCTTAAATTATCTAACATGGAATAAATGCAATAAACCCTCTACAGCAGAGGCCCACAGTGACCAGTGTTCACCATTATAAAGTAACTTCATACTCAGATAGCTGGTAGGTGTGAAAAGACATTGCTCTCCCAGCTAAACAGACCATGAAGCAGAACTGCCAAAACTCAGTGCAAAGTGAACTTCAACTGCTATTTTTACTGAAAGAGGCTCTGCTTCAGTTCCTCTTTCACTGGAGAAGGAGCCTTTGCTGCTGTCATGCAGCGACGCACTGAAAATTGAGGCCCCAACATGTTTCTGGTGCAGATATTTTGTTTATTTTTAAATGCACTACAAAAACCATCACAAAATCTTATTAAAGTGTTGTATGGATACAGTTGTACAGAATTTTCCCTAAATTAGATTAACATATTTAAAAATACTTTTTCCTGTATTGCTTATTTCACCTTGTGGGTGTGACTGGCTCCCATAAACTAATGGTTGGGAATGAAGCTTCAGTTGTTGAAGGCTGAGTCACGCAAGTAATAGAATTTTAAGAATTATAGGCATTTTTTAAAATAGTGGTTGATTCTCTGTAGCACACATTAACTAACTTCAAATATAGTTGAGGAGAATAATGCCAAGGCAACAGAGAGTGCGTGCTTTTTAGAATCCCACAGGCTTTCTCAGGCAGACAGGAATCTTCCCAGTATGTGCACTTTGAATTTAAGTGTTTCAGCACTGATTCAATGCCAGTTTTGTGCAAAATATTTTCAATGGAAAACATACATGAGTGACCTTAGTCACTTCAGTGTTGTGCTCCTTAGTCTAAACATCTGTTAAAATTAGTAAGGCAAAAATTCGTAGGAAAAAAGATACTTGAAAGGCTGGGATGCTAATATGAACATAAAATGATTAAATCATACAGCAGACTGGTCTAGAAGACAAGTGAAAGAGAACATAATGATAAAGTAGTATTGCATATGATTATACTATGTGCTATTGTGTACACTCAGGGTTAGGAGCTTGTGTTTGTGAAGGTAGAGAGTTTGTGCCATGAAGCTAAAACCCTCAATGAGCTGCACTATCTGTGACTTCATTAGGAGCTTCACCTGTGTATATGAGGCCATGACAGACACTTTGTCACTGTTCCTAACTCCATATAGTTGAAGAGCCTGTTTCACAATCTCTGCATTGCAATTTTACATCACTTTGGAAAGCCCCGGACAGTTAGGCTGTCATAGGTCAGGCTCGTTCTGTATGTCGTACTGAAACAGTTTCTGTAAATTGTATCAAGGTTTCACGTCTTAGAGTTTGGCAGAGCTGTCAAGTCAGGGGGTATGATGCCTCAGAATCTGAGGGGCAATTGTCAAGAGATAAAGTACTGATCGTGCAAGTTACTGATATCACAGTTCAGAAAGATCAGTTATGAAAAACTGGATTTCAATCTACAGAGGGCTTAGGACATTCATCAGCTGATGGAAAAGCAAAGAAGCTGTTTGTGTGCTTACAATTCTGCCTGTGTGCAATACCTGTGTAATCTCCATTATTTGTTTAACATTCCCTTAAAACTCACAAATTGCTTTTTAAGGACTGGTCCTTTCTGAGATGCCTCACCTTTTTTTTTTTTTTAAAAAACTACTGAATAGGGAGGTCTGTTGTGGAAAACGTATTACTCTAGTTTTCTCAGGTTTGCAGATAAGCCAGTGATAGATGGAAGGAAGTGAGCCAAACCACCCTGAGCCCCAGTTTTAGCACCTTAACCACAAAACAAGCTTTCTCTCTAATTAGGCATGTGCCTGAGTAATTTGATGAATTAGGGGTCTTCAATTCTTTCAGTAAACCCTCTGTAGCAATACTTCATCTAGATAAGGGTAGTGACTTTTTTCTCCTACGTAGTCCATTATTAGACAGCTTAAAAACTCCGAGTATTTTCCTTAAAAGTTTTAACCTACTAAAGACTGGCAACAGCATCAGTGCACATACACAGAAAATAAAACACAATTTGTTTTTTTCCTCCTGTACAAAAGCTATTCTCCACCTGCCCAAAAGCCATGGCTTGCTGCTTTCCACAGAGGCTTGGTTGTCTTGCCAGATGTAACCCCTGAGGACTGTGCCATGACTCCAAACTGTAACCTGAGAAGGATGTTGTCTAAAGGACAGCTCCAAAACGGCTCTTTCTGACAAGCCATTCACATTGTAGGACAAACAGTGGCTTTGTTTCCACTGAACAAGCACAATCTGGGCAAAAGCCAAGGCTGCAATATCCAAAGTAAATGCAAACTCAGAAGAGGGCTTAAAAACCTGTTTCTGCTTCCTTCTATATAAAGTGAGAATTGTAACTGGTATTTCTCTTCTTCTAGAGTTAATAAAAGTTTCCCTGAGCCCCTAAGGAAGGAGGGGATTGTCTTAGAGCTATAAATCAGTCTCTTATCATATCTGAGTGAGCTTCTGTGTTAGATCAGAGTCTCATGTCCTTGCAGTTAAGAATCTTGTTCTTCATCTGAGCTTGACTCAAATTAACCTGGATGCTGATTTCCCTCTGACCTGGAGCCTTCTAGACTTACATTTCAGGGGTCAGCAGCACCTCCCGGCCTACAGATCTGTGTGTGCATTGACTGCACCTCAACTACAACCTGAAATAAAGCTAAAGAGACAGACATGCACTGTCTCCCTTCCTGGAAGGGAGCTGCAACATTCTCTGTGATGCCTGCCCGGGATGATTTGCAGACCCAGACCTTGTGTCGTGGTGGCTGACCGGCAGCAGCTTCTTTGTTGAGACTCAGCCGGTGTTAAACCTGTTGGGATCCAGATTGGAGCAAGCAACTAGGCAAAAGCAAGAGGCCCTTCTTTGCTGCTATTAGTTACTATCCCATGTTAGCCAAAGTTTGCATCCAATCAAAACTTTTGACTTTGCAGAATTCTGGATATGGGTTTTAAGCACACGGCTGCGTCCCATTCCTTCTTCAGAAGAAAAAGTGCAACACTACCCACGTAGATTTCCATCTGGAAAGTAGCGGATGGATGATGGATGCTGAGCTTAGATGTTGCAGCGCTGCAGTGGGTACCAGAGCTGAACGGGTCATTTCCCAGCTCTATGCGGGCACCACATCAGCCCTGCCGGCAGCGTGCTGGAGCTCAGCATCGCGGAGCAGCCCGTCGCGGTCCCTCAGGACGCATCCAAGGGTGCCCCCTTATGGGGAGCGCACCGGCAAGCCCAGCGCTGGAGGCGGCGTGATTAAGATAATAAGTAATTAAGGAACTAGGAAAAGGTGAGGCGGAAGCAGGGCGGTAACAAGCTTTCCTCTCCACCCTCTCCCACCCGTCCCCCCGGTGAAGCAGGTCTTCAGATGATGGTTAAAGGATCATTTCTTCATGTTACACTTGTAGGAAGCATTACATTTATTGCACCTGAAGGAAAACATTGTACTACAGCAGCAATTTCCATAATGATCACTGGAAAGCCGCTCCCTATTTTGTTTTTCTGAGGAACTGATTAAACTGACATAATAAGAATCCCAGTACAGTTTTTCAAGAAAAGAAAATTCCTTATTAACTACACTTCTGTGAACAAAATGTTAAATGTTTCTGGTATTGCTGTAAACATACAATTTGATTATCAAAATATTTGCAAGTAATACGTAAATTAACTTACTTCCATTGTTCCTCTGCTGATAATTAATCACTTTTCTGAAATGCATTCAAAACAAATACCATAACTTCAAGTTGAACAACAGCCAGATGAGGGTTTCTTCCCTTCACCCTCACCACCCTCTTTGTCCCATGAGTTGCTGGATGTGCTGCTAAGTTCCCTCTGCCCCTCTTGCATGGAAACTGCTTAGGAACTTGCAGGACATCAGCAGTGATCATTGCAATTCTTTCAGGGTGAGTGACCAGCAGGGATGATGGGGTATTCTAGAGACCTACAATTATAGCATGACCTCAGCCAAAAGGGAACTTGGCAGTTATCTGGACCAGCACAAAACAGAGTAAGGACATCATGTTGCTCAGGGCTGAGTCCAGCTGAATTATTAAAATCTTCATGGATGCGTATTTCACTGCCTCTCTGAGCCCCTCCTGTGGCAGCAAATTCTCTTTTACTTCTTCAATACATGGGGGCAAAATCACTGCAAAAAAATTAGCAAGCTGAGGTTTAAACAAAGTGTCTTCTACGCTTAATCAAAAAGGTCTGGGTCTGATCTTTCAGATGCGTTAGTCGAGCAACTGTACAGGTACACCATAAAGCTCGTGGTATAGCTCACACAGAAAGAGACTGAAAAGTTTACTTTGAGTACTCAGTGAAGTCTAAAGATAGTACTTCTGGTTCCAAACTGAAATATCTTAGAAACTGTCATTATCAAAGACGGTATTTAGTTCTTGTTTTTCCTCCCAAATCTTCCAATTCTTTAAATATCTTCAAATTTTCTATAGAAATTATAAAACTGAAGAGGATAATATTTTCCTTATTTTTTACAAATGTTTATTGTTGGGGTTTTTTGTTTGGGTTTTTTTTTTTTCCAGTTGTAATGTCTGTATGTGGTGGTGTTTGTTATGGTTAATAAGAACTGAAGTGTGCCGCTTTATGTTGTTTTTTGCCATATACACCTTAGCCCTATGGGTGATGTGCCCTTGAGTTTTGCTCCTGAGTACTGAGGGATATGCTATGGTTTTGCCATCTGCCTTAAAGGACTGCATGGCACTTTGTACTCAGCTAAGGGAGAAACAGGGAATGCAAGTCACCATTCATTTGGGGAGAGATGTACACTCTTAGAAGGATTTAAGTATCAAAAGACACAACTTGACCTAGCAGGAACTTCAAAGCCATCCCGATGTCCAGATGCCATTCTGCTTTTTCAGTTCTTTCTGCTGTTTCTGTCAGAAAAAGTGTAAGGCAAGAAGCTCCTGATGTCTCATGTCTTTTGAAGGTCACGAAGATCAAATTGAGGGAACGAGGGAAAAGAAAACACTCACTAAACTTTTGCAGAGTCAAGTAAAGGTGTTGACAAGTCAGCAAATACGGTAAAACAGACTTGCTTTTGTAGTTTAAATGTATGGTAATGTATCTTTACAAAAATACTGGATTACACATCCGCAAACTCTAATCTCATTAGAGCTGAATTAAATTACAACAATTACATTATATAGCTCCAAGCAGAGATGTGTTTCAATTCACACTGCATAATTTATTTGTTTACCAGCTAGCAAGTGATAAAAAACTTGCAGATTCTGAAAATGCATTCATGTCTTGCTAATTGAATCTGATTTCTGTTGTCAGTATGCAATAAAACTGGAAATCGCTTGGGATGGTTTAGATCCCACTTTACTCAACACTGCACACCATAATTTGACTCTGTAGCAAGCTAGGAACCAGCTGAGAGTTAACTTAACCCAGTTAACTGGGTCTTAATAAAATTAGTTTTATTTCAAAGGCAGCAGACCATTTGCTAGTATTTCAGGGTATTGTATACTCTTTTCCACCTTATTAAAGTGAGGAAGTTATAGAAAATACTGACTTTTTTGTTGTTTGTTCAGTTTGTTGTTGTTTTTTTTAACCCAGCACATTCTGATAATGACATCTTTTCTTCATGTATCAGCCTATCGGTGCCAGAATTTACATGTGACGGTGAAAATTTTATTTGGCCTCCAGGCAAAGAACAATGAAAGGATTTGGTTGCAGCAGGGACCTGTAACATCAGTGTGTAATGGATGATCAGTGAATGGCCATGGCATGACTTCTCCCCTCAGTAGTGGCAAACTGACCTGTCAAAAAAGTATTTGCTAAACTCTACTGTAAACACAGTGTCTGTCAGCAGCGGACTCAGATAAGGACTAGATGCCATTTGTGCAGTCAGGGCCTCTCTTCTGGTGGCTGGGCAAAAAGTACTTGCTAATGAGGTGTAAATTAGCGTTACCCAAAAATTGTGCCTGGGCTTTTTGATACTGCTGCAGTTGTAATGAACCGTGATTGTGGTTAGTGCATAGAGTTGCACAGAGAGCTACCATCTCACCCTTGCCAGCTGTTGTAAAATTCTGTGAAAGCTGTACTAGGTCAGGAAACGGTTGAAAGTCTCTTGATTGCTCCATTTTCCAAGAGTGAAGGAAAAATGCATAAAGGCAGAGGAGGCCTGCCAGTCTTGCTTCCCAGGAGTGAGCTGGTAAGGGGGTGCCCAGTCCCGCTGGGCTGGTCAGGAAGGATGGGTGATGCCAAGCCAGTGGGCTGAGAAGCATGAGTGCCTCTTTTGGAGCAGGAGCGCTGGGTTTTCCTTTACAGATGCAGGCTTGTCTCTGCCCCTTCTTGCAGCTGCCTGGGGTGTATCTGGCCTCCCCCCAGACCCATGTTCCCTCCTAGCCTGTGGGACATTGGAGCAGAAAATGTGGCTTCTCACTGCACAGCCAACACCACCTCTTAGCCATGCACCTGTCTATGCACACCCTGCTGCACACACACACACGGCTGCAGCCAGACACTGCACCCCAGCTGCCCCACACCTCCTGCCACCGCCAGCCTCTCTCCAGCCACGCCCTGCCCTCCTCTTCCCTCTGGCCCTGCTGCTGCCCCTCCCGGGTCATGCCACAGCCATGGGGGTAGTCTCGCCCCCAGCAGCAGGTGGGGAGGAAGGTGCCACTGCCAGGTGCCCACCCAAGCCCACGGTCTCCTGGTGGCAGGGCTGGCAGGCTGGCATCAAGAGCAGTCAAGGCTGCCCCCCGTTCCATCTGACCCAGTGCAGCCCAGACTGCCTCTGCTGGCCTTTCCACTCTCTGTTTTAAACATGAGGCAGAACATGTGTCTTTATTACTCTCCCTGCTGGGTTTGCTTCATGTGCCTGATAAGCAGCTGTGGGGAAGCAGCCTGAGAGATCTCTTGAGCAGCCTCCTCAAAGCCTCCCAAGGCAGCAGCAAATTGAACTTTATTATTGTTCGTTGTTGCCACGTAATGGCTTCATTTTGTTATCTGGTGCATGGGACACCAAAATGGCAGTGGCCCGTGGTCTCCTGACCCCTTCTGAGCCTGTTATTGAGGATCCTGAAGAGATGGTTACGCTTTGCAAGTCCCTGATCACTGTGGAGCGGTGAACCTTTCCTAGGTATTTCCCTACAAGTACATATATTGTTAAAATATGTATATATTTCAACACAGTAGGTTGCATGTCATAACTTAATGCAGTTTCATTGTGTAGCTTCCATACTGGGCATTTAACCCAGAATATGAATCAAAATCTTTGCAATAATCTTAAATCGTGAGATGCTTTTCTGTTATAAAGGTAGTTTATTTATATCTCCAAGTGCTCTTTGAAATGCAACAGCAGAATCTCTTAAAAAAAAAAAAGGAAGCCTAAAGGGAATTTACCTCTGACAAAGCAGAAATTTTCAAGGGAAAAGTTATATGTTGCTATCCTAGTTTTTCCCTTTCTTTCTGCAGTGTTTTAAGAAACAGGAGTAGGCAGCCAAAATGGCACTGGGTGATAGAGGAATACTTCTGCATGAACTAACAGCACCCAAGCTCAGCACGAGCACGCTGTACCTTTGCAGCACTTACTAAACAAGAGCATCAGAGCACTTGGCAGAAATCTAATCAAAAGCAAGGGGCTGTGTAAGATAGCCTAAGCCAAATTTAAATTGTGTGCAATTAACATCAGGGGCTCTGTTTTTCCATCCCAGCCTCTTGATGACCAGGCAGCCCTGTAAGTTGTTATCTTTAGCCCACCAATCAGCAGAGCACAACAAACACTTTAAACTTTATTCTTTCAGCTTTTCCCTGAAGAATGCTTTTCTGGATTTGTCTATGTTTTCATAAACTTGACATGCTTCAAAGGCTTGCTTTAGCCTTAAAAGACAACAACATTTTCTGACTGACTAGGCTGGATTCTGAGGCTCCTAGGAAGTAAAAAATAATAGATTTTTTCTTCTTCTTGGAACTTTTGTGGGAATGTCAGAATTGAAGCTCTAGTCTGGGTCTGTCAGATTACTTTGGCAAATTCTCAATATGATAACTACAGAAAATACTGTACAGGAAAGGAAAACCCATTAGGAAAATCATAGTAACCAGTATACTTTTTATCTCATGATGCATACAATTTACCAAAAAAATAAAATAATGTAAAAATATTCATTGGATACATTTATGATCAAAGAATAAAGCAATACAGATAAAGCAAGATGGAGATCAGCTGGTTTCACTATAAGCTCAAATTACTGAAAATTGTTCCCCTCTACAGGCAATAAAATTTTGTTTTTCTAACTACCCCATAAAATGCAAAAATGGGACCTCCTTTTGCAAAAGTTGAAAGACTATTGCTTTTAGTTGTCATTTGCACTGGTTAAAATGAAAAGTGCAAATTTCTATGCACTGAAACATGCATGAACACGGTGCTCTGTACATTTTCTATTTTATGTCCAGCTTCTGGATATTGTCAGATAAAGGCAGAACACTGTTAGCTTGTGAAGGTGTTCTTAAAAAGCAGCAAAACACACCAGACAAGAAAGAGTAAATTAATCTGTCAAAAAGTAGGACATTAAAATGTGTTTTCTCCTCATATCTGCAAAATTAGTGAAGCAAGCCTCTTTACTTCAAATAATGAAAATTCAAGAACCAATCCCCTTGTTTCCCCAATGGTGTGACTGGTTTAAGAAGAGAAAATTTTCTGTAATAACAATATACTTTCTCTTAGTAATTTTAAATTTCTTTGATACTAGGCTTCTCTATTTCAATTTTTTTTTGTTGTTTGAAAAAGGAAATCCAAAAATGTGCATTTTATAAAATGAAAGCAGGTGAGATCTTTATCATCCCAGAACCCCAGAATCTGTGCACCAATAAAATATTCTGGGAGACTGGTTGTGGGCCATGGTAAAGGCAGCACATGCAGACTTATCTTCCACTACACCACTATTTGGCATCTGTCCCACTATAGAAATGGGAGATAGTTGTCATAGAGAAATGACATTAATTTTGCCTCTGGTGGTTTATTTTGTCTAAGGCACCACCGGATTGGAAGATGGCAGTGGAGAGTGCTGGACCAACCAATGGCCAACACAGGACCAGGGTGCCATGGTCTTGCAAACTAAATCTGGTAGCTGAAAATGGACAGAGCTGCCATTCAGGGAAGCTCAGAAAGGAGTAGGAGGGAGGAAGCTGAAACTGGAGGTAAGGTGCTGCAGTAAATAATGAAGATAACAGGCCTGGGGGAGAAGAGGTCTATTTCAGTCCGAGTGCGGCAAAGAAATGAGCGATACGCATGTACCCTTAATGGAGCTGCTCTCTGGTGTAGGAGGTCTGACTGAAAGGCACAGAGTTCACTGAACCCAAGCCCTTTGTGCCTGCTCAGCTGGTGGTTCAGCATACCGTGTCTGTCACCTCAGTATATAAAGCCCTGGTGCTGCCATCACTCGCTGAAATGCAGTGTTGCTCCTGCTGAAGTCAACCGAGTGAAGCAATGTGGCTGCAAAAGCCTTTGTGGTGCGGGCAAGGAGCAGCCAGCCCACGGCGCACTGGGGAGGCAGCTGCTGAGCAGCCTGGTGTGTGTGCAAAGCAGCTTCCCCAAATAAAACCTGACAAGTGAAGCTGCTGTGAGGCCTCTGGAGCACTGCTGTATGCCTTACGTCCTGGGTCACAGGCTGAAATCCATGCCACGAAGCAGTCGTGTGCGTGCTTTAGTCGTGTGGAAGTCACAGGGAATTAAACACATCTTCAAAGTTTGGCATGTGCTCCAGCACTCCTTTGCCCGGGAGGCACACGGTCATTGCGCTGTCCTGCTGCAGGGAGGTGCATTTCTATCTCACAACAGCTTGCAGACGCCAGTAACCAAGTCAAGGGCTCATCATACTTACTGCTGCATTTCAGCTGTGTTCAGAAGGGAGCACATTCCATCTGAATGTGTGTAAGGTTTTACACCTCGGAGCAGCAACTGCCCTAAAGCTCCCAAATTTTCAAAGAGTTACATGGGGATTTATCTGGCCAAATCCCATTATAATGAATGGGAGCCGGGTGAATAATTACACTGCAGTTCTTTATAAATAGTGGGGAAGGTTGCCAGTGATTGCTGATTATGATGCTGACTTTTTGTAGATATAGATCCGCATGTCTGCTGGGAACTGCACTTAGACCACCAGGTTATTTCACATATTGGTATAGTTTCCGTATTTACTGTGCATATCACTTCAAAGAACTGAGGTTGATGACTTCTGGTCCACTGTGTTAGCAGTCCGTCTCCTCTCCATCTCCTGTTGTTTCCTTTCACAATCTGAGTAACAAAAAATGGTGGTGTAAATAGAACTCCAACAAAGAGGTCTGTTGAGCCTGTAATGCTCCCCTGAAAGGAGGCTGTCTAGGGGATGAATGGAGCAGCCTCAGCCGAGCAGTACCGGGGAAATAGATGACTTGGCATTGGACAGTGGCAGCCAGCAGGGTGCATATGCCCAGTGTAGTGGCAGATAATGGTCAAGCTAGTCAGTTGGAGGGCTAAATGAGAGTACATTGTCTAACCCTGTAACCGTAACTAAATTGTAACCTGAAAAGAGTTTATAAACATCTGGCTGCTAACCCATGTCTAGAGCTTAATAGCTAAATCTGAGGTGCAGAATTTTTTTAAGGCTGCTAATTGTTATTGGAAGTATTACTGTCTTTAGCAGATTAATTGCATTTCAGGATTGTAGAGAGTATTGAATTATGGTTAAAGAATCTCATTTATGATTGACGCTATTTCCATTGGAAATAGACACTCATTTGGAAACTCATTTAGGTTTCATGACATTTTCCTACTGATTTTGTAGCTCTGCTAAGTATTTAATACAGAACCCTAGTCCAGTGGTATACCTTAACTTCAATAATTATTGCATTAATGTCTTTATCCAGATCCTCATATGTTTAAACTCGAATGGAGTAAGTGACACATCCGTATCTTTAGATTTCTCACAAATTTAGCAGCACAGCAGCACATTTCCCTGTACGCTCCTATTTTATTTTAATATTGCTATTCAGTAACAATGAAAAGCATATACTGGTTAGACTAATAAGCATGTGACCTCCTCTGCAGACTAGCTTTTCAAGCTTTTTATAGCTTTCATTATTAATAGGACAGCATCTATGCCAGCCAGATTTGTGTTGCAAATACTTACAATAGTTGGAATAATTTTCTAATTACTTAAACAATGCACTGTAACAGTACCAATTGAAATTCCTGTAAGCTACAGGCTTGCTAATTGTTTCCTTTAGTAAACCTAATTTATAGGGCTGTGCAAATAGTTGCTGGGTTTAAAGTATTTTGGCAGCTGAGCTGCAAAGAAAATGTTATGGACTGAATGGAAACTTAATTTCTTTAGATTTGTTAGCACAGCACAAGGATTGATTTGAGGTTATAGAAACATTTTTTAACACCTGGCAAACTGTTTCATTTGGTTTTCATGTACATTTAATAAAAGAAAAGGATTGGATCATAAACATGAGAGGGAAGTAGTCCCAGCTCTCCCATTTTATCTCCTGGTTGAGTGGGTAGGGCAATTTACCTGGGATTTTAACAACTTAAATTCAAGACTCCAAACTGTTTCAAACTTTTTACTAAAAAGCTTGCCTAACGCTTGGATGAAAGTCTAAATGCTGGAAATGAAGTATTTTGAGCAGGACCTCTGTTTCTTTCCTAGGATATCTAGATTTAAAAAATAACCCAAATGCGTCAAGCAAGTAAATCAGAATTTGTGGGTCAGGTTTCTTGTGCTGAATCTTCTCTGTTCGTGAGCCTGATGTGGGAGCACAGCACACATCTACAGAGGCAAGAGAGAGACTAAGGATCAGAGAAGGGCTCTTACCCTTCTACTTCATGTCCTCTCACTGCTGTGCAACGTGAGTAACACAGTCACTGGGCCATAAGCTTATTCTTTCTCTTTCTGATTTATTCTATAGTTTTATACAATTTGGAGCATACTCTCTATTCGCGTGTGTAGTTACCAAATCCTCTGGTTACTGGATAAGGTCTCTGTGAACAGAGACATGGAACACAGAGGGGCAGAGAGGACAGATTTGAACATGGGTCTCCCACGGCCTAGACAAGTGTTTGCCATCTTGTCTCACTTATCTATTTGAGTGTGCGTGAGTGAGTATAGCTAATGACAGTGAGTGTGCAAATCTGTTACCAGAACTGGAGTATATCATTTCAGAAATGTCCACTGCCAACCTTGGAAATGAAAGGGAAACAGCACTAGGTGATTTTCCCCAATTTATTTGAGTCATCCAAACCAATAAACCATATAATGAAAAAAATGTTCAGCCAGCTGTACTTGATTAATGAAACTTCTCATAGTGTGAAAATTGACAAAGACCTTGGGTGTTCCATTTATCTGAAATTGCTATCAATACTGTAACTTTTATAATGTTTTTTGAAGAGGCTTTTCGTCTGGAAAATCTCTGAGTAGTATTGTACATTTGGGAAACTTGTTTAAAAAAACTTGCAAAAGGATTTCTATTTTTTGTTGTTTTCTAGCTTTTTTTACTGGATCTGGACTGAAACCAGCAACTAACAAGGTTTTATTTTTCAGTCTTTCTGAAGACTGTGCATTTTTTGATAGTCCTTGGGTTTTCTTCCTGTTCTTTAACATACTTATGATTTAGCTGTCCCAATAAAGAACTTTTGGGTCTTTTTTCCCCTCTGTCTTTTACAGGATCAAGTTAGATTTACTTGAGGACAGGTCTGCTATGTCTTTGTTGCTTTAGTCTGAATGTGTCTAGAGGGAAGTAAAATACAAAAAGAAGGCGCTTTGCCAGGCACAGATGTAACTTTTGTCATTCAAGTTCTCAAGGTCAAGTCTAACAAATCTAACTCCTCCCAAAGATGAATATTTTCTTCCCCACACCCCTTGCTTTCTTCCCCATCTGCAGCCTCCTGGCTAGCAGTGGCATTTATACCATAACACTGAGAATGAGCATGAAATGTCACACTAACAATTCCCTTCTAGGGTTCAGCTAGTGGCTGATGACTTGAGGACCATGCAAGGCCTTGCCCCAAATTGGGGGTTTGCAGTGACCTTTGTATCCCTATCACTAAAGATAAATGTGAAGAACCAGCCCTCCTCTGCCTTCCCAGGGATCTGAGCTCTTATCTCTAGTCGTTGCTCACCAACACTTTTATCTGTCAAAACCCTCTCCGCTGCCCTAGCAACAAGCATCCAGGCTCTTTTCCAGCTGACATAAGCTTCCTGCCACCTTTTGATGACAAGTGCTTCCAACATTTCCAGCTGTCAGGCTTTCAGCATCTGCTCCACATGTCACCAGGCTGACTTCACTGAACTTTTGGGCAGCTTTGCACTTAGCCAGTTGCCCAACACTATACCATGAGAATGACTTTGTCCTGAACACAGTTACTTCTCCACCTCTTTATATGCCCACATAGTGACAATCAGGGTTGATGTTTCTTCTTCCCCTTTTTTTTTCTTCTTTTCTTGCTTTTGCTATTGTATTTGTATATAAATGCATGTTTTATTCTGACATATTCAGCTATTGCATTTTAGCTATCACCTAAATATTAGACACAGTGCAGTGGCTTCAGTAGGGCTCCATTAAATCTACTTACAATGCTTCTCTTCTAATTGGAGTTTGAGCAGGAGTGGCTCTTCTGGATCCTTGGTGTCCTTGACTTAGACACAGCATGAAAATTAGAAAATAGATTCTCTTCCTGTTGAACAGTCAGACTCTTCAAAATAGTCAATACTGGTACCTCTGCTTCTATTAATATATATGGAATTTTACTGCTTATTTCCCTAGGACCAGCTTTAGGCCATCATTTCACACTTCATTAAGTCCACCTAGAATATGTGTTGGTACCAAATTCCCTGGCAAATTTTGCCCTGTTTTTTTTTTAACCCCTGTTTCTGCACTGTCCTTTCAATAGTGTGTCAGAAATGAAATGCATCAGCCAGACGAGAATCTCCCATTGAAGTTGATTATGCCATTACAGTATTCACCAGCACCTCCTCCTTATCTCTTTTTTGAATACTGCTGTGTGTAAAGTTTTCCACAAGCTCTTCTAGATCCCATTTCTCCTTGAGAGGATCGAAGATAGAATGAGTGTGAGAGACAGACAAGCAGGAGGGGAGTTCAGCTGGCAAATGCTGCAAGCCTGGGCCTTGGGGTGCTCAGCCTTATCAAAACTACCATAAGACTGAAAAGGTATATTTTTCATGTCCAGGACTCTGGTGTGCTGAGCCCTGTCCTGCAGATGGTCATTAGATTGCCATCTCCTGCGTGCTGCTCTCCTGACTTGTGGCAGCTCAAGGGCTGGAACAGCACCCCAGCCCTGGCTCCTTGTGATGAAGGGTAGGTCCCTGGGGCACCCGTTAATGGGCTCCAGAGACAGCCTACACCAAGGTGAAGCTGATACTGGAAATGCTTTAGCTGCCCTCACCAACTTACCTCGGTGCTGGGCAAGCCATAGCAGCAAATCAAGACTGAACCTGCTGTAACATACTTGTTTCTTTGCGAATGTCTGGGCCGAGGGCCTGTTTCTGAGGTGCAATTTACGTGACCTCCCTGCATCACTTGGTCCACGTGAAGACACAGAGATGGTAGGAACAGTCATGGAACTAGGTAGGTCTCCTGCTCGGCTGCCAAACTCATCACAAACCACTCATGGTATCTAGTTGTTTTCATTCAGGGCTCATTTGGGGCTGGGTAAAAGAGCTGAGCCCACACACTTAATCCTTGTGTGATTGAGGAAGATGGTGGGAGCACGCAGTTGGCAGTGGGGTGCAGAAGAAGGACGCTCCATGGAGCAGCTCACATTTGGATACAATATGCAAACAATAAGTGTAATTATTGCTGGGTGAACTTCACCCTAAAGTAGGTTGTGGCACTTTCCCAGCATAGATGTGCTGTACTATAATCCACATTCTAGATCCAGTGATCCTTTTGAGTTTCACATGTGAGAAAATGCATCTCTTCCATCCATTTTGAGATCAGCTCAGTTGGTTAGAGCATGGTACTAATAATGCCAAGTTCGCTGGTCTCATTCCTGTATGAGCCATTCACTTAAGAGTCAGACTTGATGATCCTTGTGGGTTCCTTCCAACTCAAAATACTCTGTGATTCTGTGAACTATAACTTTACTTTTGACTTTTATACTACTCCTTGCTGTTTACTAGTTAGTTGCAGCAGTTGCAAGGCAAGTCTTAACAGTTAATGTATTTTCCAGCTGTATTGTGTCATAGACAGAAGTATTTCATACAAATCTTTTCTTGTTCAACTACTTAATGAGCAACAAAGTTGAGAAGGATGTTAATCTTTTTGCAAGGTTTCTAAAGCTTAGTTCTGAATTGAGGGACTGATTTCCATGCAGTGTTTTCTTGTGAAGGCAGAGCTAGCTGTAGAATTCCAGAGGTACTTTATGAATTTACAAAGTCTGCTTCTGTGGGGAAGCCAAGATGTCTTATTTCTGCTCTTCCAGTAACTACCATATTCTAGTCAAAGGTTGAAACAAAAGAGTAAAGATAAATTTATCATTTCACATGTGTGGGATAGATTATAACGCTACTGCTTGCTAATATTTTCAACAGTCTAGGTCCCATTTCCAAAATCCCTGGGTGTCAGGTACATTAAACTCTCTAAGGATACGTCTTGCAGACAGATTTTTAAATATATGTGGGTACCTCAAGAAACAGATAAGCATCTGTAAGCATCTAACAGGATTTTAAATATGTCTTCTTATGTTGTTTCCAACAGTTATTTTTTTTCCTCCTTCTGTTGTGTAAGTTACTTACAAAATCAAAACCTAAGAATACTTTTGAAATCTTTGAACTCGTGCTTTAGTAGATGCTTTTGAAAATCCATCTCTATTTAAAACCCCCCATTGTGTGAAAAAAACCCCAAACAACCCACCATTCATATCACTGGGATGATTGCAGTGCTACAGATCACAGAATGCAAATGAGACAACTTTTCCCATATCGACGAATTCAGCAGCTGAAGGAAACAGGCTGTGTGAGGCTAAAAGATTATCTTCAAATTATCTTTCTTTCTTTGTTGAAAACAAATGATTAAATCTCCTAATTCTTAAATTAGTATTTTCTTGTC
>VZRS01006286.1:0-116749 GCA_013398055.1 Ifrita kowaldi | reverse complement strand
TTGGTTGGTTTTTTTTTTTTTTTTTTCTGAGAGTGAAGGACTGAGACGTGTGGAAAATAAAATGTGAGAATGGTTAATATACTCTTACTGGTGCCTATGTATCACATGCAAGAGTCGTAACGTGACCTTTATAGAGTTAATACAGATGGCAAGCCATGTCACCTCAGCGGAAGCGCTGTGCCCACAGTGACAGGCCAGCAGCACGCTTGGCTTTCTCTGCATCTCCTACTGTGGAACAACAAACATGCACATTTACAGAGAAGCAGCAATATAAATGAACCAGCATTACCAAAACGAAGAGGGAAAGACCTCAGACCAAAGTCACATTTGCAACCATAAAAAAACCCCCCAAGCTTTAAGCGAGATACTTTAATACTTCCCAAAAATAGTCATTATTTTTTTTTTTATTACATTTTAACCTATGTACAGAAACGGAGGGGTTCTTCCCCTCTCGGAGAGCGGTCACTGTGTCTTGTGCCCACGGCATCTCGAGGCTCAGAGGGGCCAAAGCAGGAAGGTGCGGGAGGCCCAGAGAGCTTGGGACAGGGGCGGCTGCTGGGGACAGCCAGGGCTGACACCACTAACACTGCAGTTTGCGGATGCTGCGGGAGAACCGCTTGAAAGCCCGCTGCCCTTTCTGCCACCGCTTCAGCGAGGTGATCACGAGTTCCCCAGCTTGCTTCTGCCCCATCACCAAGTAGGGGACGTTGATGTCGTTCATCTCATCGCAGGTACACTGCAGGCCACCTTTGAGCCAGAGCACTATCTTCCTCAGATCTCTTTCTGTCAGCCCATTCAGCTTGTAGATGGTTTTGCTCTTTGTTTCGGGGGTGATCTTGGTATCCCCATTGATGTAGGCAATCTCCTTCACTTTTATCTTCAAGGCTAATAGAGCGAGGGGAGGGGGAAGTGGGGAGAGGGAGAGAGATTGAGAGGTTTTTTTCCCATTAGTGCACATAAAGAGGACCTGGGGAGGGAGGTGCTCTATTGCTAATTAAACTGTCAGGGCTGACAGAAGAGGCAGCAGGTGGCTCCATTTCTAAAGCCACAAAGGGCATGCAAGTCATTTCAGTTTGAATCAACCTTAGGGCTGAGGTTTTTTGGATTTCTTTTCTCCTCTTTCCCCTCCCCCTCTTTTCCCTTCCTTTCCAACTTAATATTTTTTCCAGCTTTTCTCCTGTTTGCAACAGAGAGAGGGCAGGTTTGCTACACTAACCAGAGCACCATTTTTTCTGATCGGAGAGGATAGCCTTCCTGAAAGTAGTGTTTGAAGGGGAGGTGGGCAGGCAAGTACCTAGACCTAATCTGAAACCTGATCTCTCCTGCAGCTCAAAACTTCTACACTTAATTTATTAGGCTGGAGAGGATTTTAGGCAAACCTGTAAGGAAATGATATTTCACATGCATTGTTTTTTTGAAAGAATAGATCCCATGGAGGGCAAATTGGTCCAACAGCTGCATTCGATTTGGTAAAATAACTAGGAGGGGGATACAGGGCTCTGTAAGAAGCTGTGGGGCATGTTTAGCTTTAGGAGGATTTATTTGAGTGCAATTTGCCAGGCCAAAACTATTGGTTGTTTTAGCAATTATGTGCCACAATCATGGTTTCAGGTTTTGGGTGGGTTTTTGTTTTCTTTTTTTTAAAGAAAGACTTTTGAATTGCTGTAGATACTTATACTACAAATCTGTTTCCAGGTATTAAACACTGACCTATTGTAAAAGGATTCCCCTCCTTATTCCCTTTTGCTCTTGAAATGCTAATGTGTGGATAATGTGTCCTTCAGCTGTCTGTGTTGAAGGGGCTTTCTTGTCCTCTTCTAACCCCAGATCTTCCCATTAAGTTTATATCCCCAATTGTCTGTGCATTACCTTCTCTGTCAAATGATATATAGAGCTTCATTCTTAATCTGCAGAGAGAGTCTTTCTTACGATACACTGAGATTGGTCATGCGGCTCTGTTTCAAACATCTAAATGAAGCTTTGCTCTACTTCTCCCCAGGCAATAGTCTGCCTGAAAGATTCTCTCCCTTTTTTTTTTTTTCTTCTTCATTTTACTTTCTATTCGTCTTGCCAGCAACATCCACATAAAAGAGCAGTACTTCAAAACAGTAAACAGAAAAGAATGATAAAAAGGGCTGCCTTTTACTCCAAGGTGGAATTTTGTGTTTCATGACCCAACGGTCAAAGCCCTGTCTTTATTCAGGCACATCTCCTACTGACTCCAGCGGGAGGTGTACCTGATCCTCGACTCTCAAGTTTCAAGCGAGAGGAGCTCTGCTTCCACTTACCAAAGTCGTTTTTGCAGAGGTTTTCCACGATGTCATTATCATCTTCATTTTTGTTTTTGCAGGCATCACAGACCTTGGGTGCTGGAAATGCAAGCAACAGTCCCGGTCAGACCCGGGGAGAAAGGAACAGCAGGTGGCGTTGGGAACCCTTTGGGAAACGCCAGCTTTCCATGCCTTCACCCCAGAGCCTGCTCCTTCTCCCCCCAGCCCCGGAGCTGCCCGAGCACTTTGTGGCGCCTTACCCTGCTGCAGACCCGCTACAGGGGTCACGGTGGGCTTTTAAGGTCACGCCTCGACCAAAAGTTTTTGTTTCAACGGGGAAAAAAGTGCAAGGGGGGTGGGGAGGGAGATCGAAACACGACACAGAGCACCCCAGCTCCGCGCTACAGCGACGACCCTCGCACAAGGCAATCGACTCTCTGGATGCCGCTCGGCTCCAGTGCCGAATCCCAGACCTTTTCTTTGAGGATGGAGGCGGGTGCAGGCCGGTGACAGTCCCCCGACGGCGCCTGCGGTCTCCCCGGCCCCTTTGGAAAAGCCTGACTGAGGCTGGTCTGAGGCCACCTCCCCGGCCCCCTCGTCCCGGAGCACCGGGGCGTGCTGTAACTCAAGGCAGACGCTTTCGTCCCCTTGTGGAAAGCCGGGGAGGGACCCCGCTGTCGGGGCGGCTCACCGGGGGCAGATGCTGCCGGCCCGGGGCCACTCGGCCGCTCCCTCTTACCTTCCCTGGTGACGGGGAGGATGTGGTCGCTGCTGGCCAGCGGGATGCAGAGGTCGTTGTCCTTGGGGAAGCGGCTGCAGTCCAGCATGTCGGGCCAGGGGAAGCCGAAGGCGGACATCACCGGGGCGCAGCTCTCTTTCACCTCCTCGCAGAGCGAGTGGCAGGGCTGGATGATCTCGTCCAGGTCGTCGATGCAGACGGGGGCAAAGAGGGAGCAAAGGAACTTCCTGGTGTCGGGGTGGCACTGCTTCTGCACCAGCGGGATCCAGGTGGACGCCTGCTCCAGCACCTCCTGCACCGTCTCATGCCCCAGCAGGTTGGGCAGCCGCATGCTCTGGTACTCGATGCCCCGGCACAGCAGCATCGGGGCGGGGATGGGCTTGCAGTTGGAGCGCTTGTAGGAGAAGTCGGGCTCCCCGAAGGGGAAGAGCCCGGCGGCCGAGCCCATGCAGTGGGACGCCAGCAGGAGCAGGGCGCAGAGGCGGCGCTGCATTTTGGGGCACGGAGGAGGTGGAGGGGGGGGCTGGNGCTCGGGGGGCCGGGGTGACGGGGCGGGCGGCGCGACGCTACCTCAGCCGCAGGCAGCGTCCCCCAGCCCGGGCTCCTGCTGCCAGTCGGGGACGGAGGGTCTGAGCGAGATGCTGGGGCAAACGGGAGTTTTCTGGATTTTTTTGTATGCAAATAGCAGGGGGAGCGGGGGCTGGGAGGAGCCTGGTGACAGCCATCCAGAAAGGATTGGTCACTACTTTCTCGGTCTGCTTTTGCTCAGGGGGATTGTCTTTTGGCAGGAAATCCTTGCAAGGAACATTACCGTGCGAGCACGGAGAAGGAGGGAAAGATCCCGGCGAACAAAGAACCCCGAGGAGCTCCTGTGCCGGGCAGGGGGCGCGGGGCCGCCCCAAGCCGCGGGGAGCTGGAGGTGAGCTTTGCCTCTGGCACAGCCACTGCGGAGCGGCGGCACCCCCGCTCCGCCCGGCACCCGTGGCCGCGCTTGGAGCTTTCGCTGCCAGCGGACGGGAGATGTGGCCGGGCCGGTTCCCAGGCACGGAGCGAGGCTGGCGGCTCCCTCAGCCCCCGGGGGGTGTCTGGCACCTCCGGCCCCTCCCTGCGATGCCGGCAGGGCTCGGCCCGGGGCTGGAGCCGCAGGCAGCAACTGGGGGCTGCCGGCACTCCCGGCTCCGCTCCGGCTCGGCAGCGCCAAGCCCTGGGGGCTGCCAGGCGGGCCCTTCCTGCTGCCCCCCAGCCCCTCCTGCCCCGGCTCTCGCCTGCCGGGAGCGAGGGCTGCAGCCGACCCGGGCCCTACAGCCCCTCATGGCCCCCGACTGCCAGTGGGGGTTTTCCCCGAGTAGAAGAATCCGAGTGCTTTCGAAATACTAGCACGTTTTTCTGAGGCTAAAAGCGCGGGCCTGGCTCTGTGCAGCATAGGTACATCCCTTACCCTCCACTCCTGTCTTCACCTAGAAACTCCCTTAAAGAATTGTGCTTGTGTTGATTTACCACCAAGGGGAAGACAACAGGCAAGGCACTGGGATCACAACCCAGCTTCAGTGTGTTTTGGATAATTCTTGGATTTTTAGTAATATTATTTATGGGATTATTACTGAAAAGAGTAGGCCTGTGTAGTATCATTTTGTGGTAAACCACATTCATTAATCAGCTACTGAATATTTCTCCTTATAGAGATGTTTTATGGGAAGCTAGCCTCAGCCATGATGACTTCTGCAAATTGCAGGATCCCTGTACATCCATTTTCCAGACTGGGCTTCCCAGAGATGTGACTCACTGCTTGTGGAATAGGAAAGAGATGGGACCTGCAGCATTCCCACCAGGAAGGCACGGGTCTGCCATGCTGGAATGGCTGCAGTGCTGCCCCAGGCAGGCTGCTGTCACATTTCTGCCAGTGCCAGAAAAGGAGATTCCAAGATCCATTCCAGTGGGGCAAGCTGTTGAATGTAATCGCCCTGTAGGCCAGCTTCTCTCCTGAAGTTGTTTGATACCTGGAAAATAAATATCCTGAATGTCTAATGTCACTTGTGGTAAGGCTTAAAAGTAGTTTATTTCTTACCGCGCTACATATTCTTGCCATTAATTACCTTTAAACAGAGCACATGTAAGTTCCTGGCCTCAATTGCCTTCCATAGCACTGAGTCCCACTGATGGCTTAGGGTGCCCATTTTAAACCTGTTTTGCAAAGTCCTGAGGATTGCCAGAGGCTGTAGCCTTTGCCACTTGCCAGGAACTCCCTTCCAGCTCCTAGTGCTGGTTCTACCAGCTTCTGTCCCCAAACTCCTCTTTGGTTGAAGGAAATCTACCAACAGGTTTGCTCTTTCCCTGAATGGTTGGGCTATTCACCAGGTCTTTGTAAAATGGACAAGTTTGTGGTTTGTTTTTCTCTCTCTTTTTTTTTCACTGCTTCTCATTTTTTGGAGTCATTGGTATCCCTTCAGGTGGATTTCAGCACGATATGAAGAAAATTTGCCTGCTCCATAAATTCCCTGTACACTACTTTCCACGGATGCAGCCACGCTAGGCTGTGTGAGAGCAAAGACCCAAATGTGAGCAGACTGTTTAGACTAGAGATAATAACCATTCTTTGTGGTGGAGGATGAGACATTTCCGACAGAAACCTGCTCATTCTTTTCACCAGAACTGTTTGCTTGTTTGTTTCCAGCCCACAGGAAATAAGCAGAAAAACCACACACTTTCCTGGATTAAGCTTTGATTTGAAATAAGGTTTTATTCAGACCTTATTATTTCCATTTTTAATGATCCCCGCTGAACTCATTAAGTTTGAAATGACCCGAGATCAAGTAAACAAAACCGGCCCACGCCGGAGAGCAATCATTAGTGTCCTCGCTCTGATCCCTTGCAGGTGAAAGCGCCAGAGGGCGAGGCTGCCTTCAGTACTCCTTGCTGACAGCTCGGGCACGGCGTTCCCAGCCTGCGGACCCGACTGCTGTTCGCCATGGCTGCAGGTCAGCAGTGCCCGTTCACCATGACCCCAGCCGCCTTCTCAGGGCGCGGATGATATTCTCCCTGCCCGCCCGGCACCGCTCGCACCGCACCGCAGCGGGGCCGTGTTGCGGCTGCCCCGGTGCCGCTGCCCCCCGGCTGTCGGGGGCACACGTCGGGGCCGGGCGCGTCCCGCGGCACGTGCTCGGGCCAATAAACATCCACTGTCTCACGCTTAATTGGGAACGGAGCTGAGCAGTGGTGCCGCCCCTCCGCCCCCCGGGGAGCTCAACCCCGCGGGCCCCGCCCTGCCCCGCCCCGGCTCTCCGTCGTAGGCGGCCAGGTGAGGGACTGGGATCCGCCTCCCACAACAGGCGGCGGGTTGGAAGCTTGCGCGACCTGGTCCGACCTGGCAGGAGCCAAGCACTCCTAAAATACAATGATGTTTTAAGGTATACCTCCTTTTCCCCCTTTTTAAAAAAAATGTATTAAGGTGGTTTTTTATTGTTTTAAAGGCAGCATAGGCTTTTGAGTACCCGTAAATTCATCAAGTGCCATGGATAGTTAAGCCCTGAAAGTAGTATAAGCGTTTAAGCCACTTTGGATGCTTAAATCTGTATAAGCTGATAAAACGCCTTTAATCCTTAAATGCTCAAATCACCTTAAATCTTGGGAGTTAGGCGAGAGAATGAGCTGCCTGGAAAGAAAGATCTCAGCTCCAGTTTCCCCCAACCTTCAGTAAATGTTACCTGATGGCTGGTGGTGAAAATGAATGAACTGTGGGGAAAACGACTGGAGTCCTTGGAACTTGCATGGGGTTCTGTGTAGCATTGTATTCTAAGGAGTGTGCCTTCCTGTTGTTTTCAAACCTTGATGAGAACTCTGACCTTCTGTACCTTTTTCTGACCAGTCCTGGAAGCTGTGGTGTGGAAAAGGGAAAATGTATTGACACTTGCCTGTCTCCTCAAGAATAGGCAAGACACTTGCTTCGACACAGGCAGCAATAAAGAGTATGAATTTGTTAATCTGTTTCATATTTTTCCATGTCTTCTGCCTTGAGATCACTCAGTTCCTTAACCTGGCTGTGTACTGTATGTGGGGGCCTCTTTGCTTCTCCCTTCCCCCGACTCTATGAGGTGTTTTGGTNCAAATCACCTTAAATCTTGGGAGTTAGGCGAGAGAATGAGCTGCCTGGAAAGAAAGATCTCAGCTCCAGTTTCCCCCAACCTTCAGTAAATGTTACCTGATGGCTGGTGGTGAAAATGAATGAACTGTGGGGAAAACGACTGGAGTCCTTGGAACTTGCATGGGGTTCTGTGTAGCATTGTATTCTAAGGAGTGTGCCTGTTCTGTGCCCTCTAAGTTAAAACTGTGGTGCTGCTTCCTGTTGTTTTCAAACCTTGATGAGAACTCTGACCTTCTGTACCTTTTTCTGACCAGTCCTGGAAGCTGTGGTGTGGAAAAGGGAAAATGTATTGACACTTGCCTGTCTCCTCAAGAATAGGCAAGACACTTGCTTCGACACAGGCAGCAATAAAGAGTATGAATTTGTTAATCTGTTTCATATTTTTCCATGTCTTCTGCCTTGAGATCACTCAGTTCCTTAACCTGGCTGTGTACTGTATGTGGGGGCCTCTTTGCTTCTCCCTTCCCCCGACTCTATGAGGTGTTTTGGTGATATAATGAGCTTTGAGCCATCACTGGTGGCTCCTCCAGCCTGAGCCTCATATTCCTTTGTCACCAACCTGAAGATGTCATCGTCCTTTTGCGTTGCAGATTCATGGGATAACTGTGGCTGGAGGGAACCTCTAGAGACCGCTTAGTCCAAATCAATGCTCCAAGTTCTGGATTTAGGCAGGTGGCTTGCAGTCTGACACTCCTGAGACCTCCCTGGGATGCCTGCAGCCTCACCTGGGAGGCTTAATTCAAGGCTGTGTCTCTTCCTCTCTCCCCTTCCTGGAGAAAACGTTGAGCTTTCAGCTCCTGGGCAGCCCACAGATTGGTTTCCCTTCGTGGGAGATGGTGAGACCAGGACGGATGATTTGCCACTTTGAGAGCAATGATTTGCAAAGGGAGGTATGGATGCATGGAGGGCAGCCAAGCCTTACCTGGCACAAAGCACCCACCTTCCCCTGGGTGATTCGTCTGGGTGATGCAATCACCCCTGAATTGAGTCCAGCCCCACTGACGCTTACTGGTGAGAGTAGCCAGGCCAAGCAGATTAGGGGGATCTGACCTCAGGGGCTTTCTAAGCAAAAAATTGGCGCTTGAGGAATTACCCATAACATTGTAGAGAAAGGAAAAGCCTGTGGCTTTTTAGCTCATTCTCTGCAGCTCATAAAATGGCAGTGATGAGGACAAAACCAGTTTTCTCACCATGATAAAAACATGTGAAGAAAATTTCTGCTTACCTTTAAAAATGGTCTCCAACATCACACTACCAGAAACATTATTGCTATTTGAATCTCACAATTGAATTTGACAGAAAAAAAATGGGATTGCATAGAGTTTGATGAGGCAGCTCAGCAACATAGATTTTGAGGCAGCTCGGCAACAGATCCCTCCTGATGCTGTTTCGGTGGCTGATAAGGTGGAATTTAACATTTTCCAGATCCAGACTGGGCAGCAATCTTGTTTTCTGTTGCCACAACACTTAAAAGTTCCATTGTCAAAAACTGCACTTGCTGTAGATATATCTTCCCCTCTTCCCCCCCCTCTTCTCTGGAAGGAACCCTTAAAAAATAACTTAACCTTTTCTTTGCTTTCCATTTGGAATGCTCACTGAAAATGCAGCAGCGAGCATGCTCGAAGGGTGTTGAGAATGTGCCTGAGCGGCACAGGGGAAAAAATCTTCCTTGGGCGATGGCAGAAGAACCTCTTGGTGGCGCTTGTGCACACTGTGTCGTGTTTTCCTTTGCCCAGTGACACGGGGTATCGCTCTTCCGATGCTCTGTATTTCTGCTCGCTGCCCTTCTTCTCTAGAAACTCGGTCTGGGGACTGGAACTCCGGGACGTCTTTAGTCAGGGTTTGATATCATGTAGGGAAGGATCAAACCGAGGCTGATTACTTTCAAATGGAAACGAAACCAAGTCAGGCAGAGTTTTCTAGGTTTTCACTTTTATTACTATTTTAATTTTAGTGGTCATTGCCTCATAGTTTCCCTGCATTTAGTATCTTTAAATTTTCGTGTTTGTTTTTTTTTTTTTTTTTTTTCCCCGGTTTGGAATGTTTTCCATAGGAACATAATTAAATATTATTCCAAACCTCTGCTTTTTAATGTTGCTTTGTACTTTCCATTTATATGAAGTGGTAAATATAGGTGCTTAGATGCTGTGTTATGCACACACACTTATATATATATCAATCCAGATTTATTAGTATGCTAGTGCTTTAGTAAGTTATGATCCTTCAAATTTATCAGACATGTATCTATATCTGGCTACATTTTTTGTCATGGTGAGCATTTTTGCTCATGCAGAATTTCTGTTTGTAATTACCAATCCCTTCACTCTCTGTCTAATCTGAGTGCTGGATAGCAAAGGTAGCAGAACCATGCCCTAGAGGACTACAATTGCACGGTACCTTGTTTTCCTAGTGTATTTTATTTAAAAAGCTGTAATGTAATAAATCTTTCCTTTCTTTCCCCCTAGCTGCTATTTGCAGCCTGGTAGTAGCTAGCACCTTGAGCAGAGAGCGGGGTCCCACGGTGTGAGCCATACAAAAGGACAGGGTGTTTCTACCAAAATGCCTGGGTTCTGTGTAGGGCACGGGTGCTCCAGGTAGGGAGAAAGGAGAATTGCTGCCTCCATCTGGGCTGGGTGACATGGGACAGAAATACTGCCATCATTGGCCACCGTGTGAGTTTTGCTGTTGTTACTGGTCATGAGGGCTCTAGCTCCAAGTTTTACTCCCTGTTAGGGCTTTGGCAGGTTTTGGCCATTTGTGTCCAAAGTTGCCATTAGTACTTGCCGTGATGAGTGGCCAAAGCTGGGGACATTGGTGAGCTTTGGTGTGGATCTGTGTGCTGGGGGAGGGGGGTGGGGGTCACGTAAATCTGCAGATGCATGGGAAAAAATAGCCACTGAGTGCTCTGCTTCTGCAGTGCTTGGCAGAGAAAACAGCTGTGAATGAGTGCATGAGCCAGGCAGGTACAGAAACTCACTTTCAGAGCTAATTGCTTCTTGCAGGGAAATGGTCAGATTTGCAGATAGATAGCTAGTCTAATGGCCTCAAGGTTTGGACACCTGTTACTTGTCAAGGGAAATTGTTTAAAAATAATAATAATTTTTAGAAAAACATTTAAAAAAGCAAAATCAAGAGAACCTGTTCCCCAAAGCTATGCTATTTAAAATAAAGCAATGAAACAGTGATGTCAGATTGATCTAATCAGCAAATCTTTGTATTGCATTGGAGTTAAATTACGCAGTGATTCAAATAATCAAACTAGTAGGCGCATAATCAGTAATTCAAATACATTTGCAGACTCTAGAGTTGGTATTTCCAAATTATAATTAAAATAAAACATCCAAAAGTTTGAAGTAGCTGACCCAGAAGCAGTCTGCATGACATGACTTGTGATGTATTGGTGTTACGTCTGCAGTTTTCACAAGTTCAGAAATAATTGAGAAAAAGCAAGCAACTTTCATTTAGCTTGTATTCAGGGAACATATTAAAACTTTTGTTCAACATCTCCTGTTTCTTCTTTCCTCTACTATTCTGCTTTCAAGCTAGAAATGTACAGTTTTACCTTCCCAAATCTGATGCAGAAAAGTATAGCTGAAGAGTCTTGTAAAGGGGCCCCTGTTTGAAACACATTATAAACATGGTCTTCTCCACATTTATTTTTCCTTTCTCAGTACATGCAATCGCATGCTTGTAATATAAGCTGAAGTAAGTTTTTGAACCATCTAGCATGTTTATTTATTATTTTGGTGTTTTTTTTTTTTTTTAAATTAGGAATTTGTTTCTGTAAATTTCTATATTTTCAGTATTCCCAGCTCTCTGTTGACTGTGGGACTAATCCATCTTAGCTGCCTTCTACCCAAATAGGTTGTTGTTGCTTGGTCTTCTCTTCTTGTTGGAACTGCTAGTTTTGAGGGAAGTGGGTTTCTTGCATCCCATGTTTCCAATTGATATGGAGTTGGGTTGACTTACTTTCTGCAGGGAAAACTTCATTTTTGGAAAAAATGTGAGAATGTATTTCTCTGGTTTACTTGTGTAATATTCTTTTCCCTAGAAGATTTCACAGCAAAAAAGGTTTGTTTAGACCCTGTAAGTAAAGTTGTAACAGAAAGTGTGTCAGGGTCAGTTTAGAATTAATATTTACATCTGTGAATAATTAGTGAAATCATGTTGTTTTGAGTAGTTTTATAAACATTAAAAATAAAAGTACCATGGCTTACAGATGTGCATCCTTTGCTACTTAATGTATAGAGTTACACATTTGGAGCTTGAAAGAGTTCATGCTGAGGAAGATGAACAAAGCTGAAACCATGTTGCATTATCTTCATTTGGTTTGGTTGAAAATTATGAAGTTATGTTGAGAATTATGCTTGAAATATCAGAGTAAACCCTTAAGAATGGCAATACCAGTTCACTTTACCCTGGTGTGCTGTCAGCTGTTTTGCTCTTTTTTGCTTTTCTTTCCCTCAGGATGATTTGCCCCTGTGGACACTGTGACTTCACCTGGCACTGTGTTGCACAGTCTGCCTGGGTGTGCCCCTCATAGGAGCAGCCAGCTGTGGGCTGGAGTCATCAGCCAGTGGAAGAGTTAGAGCTTCTTACATGGTCAAGCACGTAAAGAGCTGCCATTCTCTCCTCCCAGCCTCAAGTGTTAGTAATTCTGACACCCTGTGTATACAGGAGTTTTCTGACAGAAGTCTCTTGCTGATTGAGAGAACCATGAATCCATGGAGAGCATTCCTAAGGCGTCAGCCTTCCCCACCCCAGGGAGAGACTGGGTGTGTGATGTCCAGCGGCTGCTGAAGGTGTCCTGCATAGTCCTTTGCTGGACAGGGAGTTTGGAGACACAATCTACTGCCTCCACACACATCCCCTCCTTATTAATGCTGGTGATGGGGTCAGCGACCTTGTCCTGATGTTGTATCATCTAATCAACCATCTTAACAGGGATGTTTCTCTTTGGCCACTTCAAAAAAGATCTCCTAACAATTCCCAGGGAACCTTTGTCCCTTCCCTGTCGGCTCCTGCCTCCTACATGTTTTGGGATTTCTCCCTCTGCTTTGTGTCACTGGACATGGGCAGGTTGTGGCACTGTTAACCTCTCCCTTTTACTGTAGAAGTATCATCCTCCAGCCATGGCTACTGAAATCCAGAGTGCTGTGGTCAGAATGGAAAAAATGAGAAGGGCAACCTTAGGGGAATTCAGGCCCTGGTACGGAGTGGCATCAGTCACGTCCTCCTTGGCACAGGTTCTTGCACTCTGGACCTGGCTGTGGTTTGCCTGAGATGTAATTAGCCAGATAAATGATAGGCAAGATGGAAGGAATGTGTGACACCTGCATACCTGGGTCTGTAACTTCAGTTTCCACATGAAGATGTGCCAGCCTCTGGACCAGGGGATCGAAGCGCAGTTCTGCATGGGAAATGGAGAAGATTCTAAGTCACATAGAAAATTGCTTTTGTTCTTTGGCCATACACCAGCTTCCATCTCCATGGAAGACATTTGCCCTGAGATTTTGAGGAAGGCTTTAGCATTAGATCTGTGTTGTCTGGTGTAATTGTACTGGTTATTTGGATATCTTCCTTACTCGTGCTCTGGGCCAGACTGGCAAGGCTGAAAGGAATTTGGGTAGTACTTCTGACAGCGAAGGGACAATAATCATGGTTTACAGAGTAAACTCATTGGATATATTCATCTGTGCTTTGGAGCTCTTTTGACAACAAATTTCCCCCCTTTGCTATCTACCAGAGCCCCAGACAACTAAACCTGCTCCTGCTTGCTGAAAACCAGAGCAGCTCTGCAATGCGTTTCATTAGGGGGAAGGCAGGGAACAGGTTAACAACCCCTCCCCCCAACACCTAGTATAAGTAAATATGTATTATGGTTTTCAAAGCATTCTTTTTTTTTTTTCCTTCTTGAAGTATTTCTTAGAACAATTATGTGAGAAATTCATTACACGTGAGGATTTTGTAATAGCAAAGTGAATTAGCTGTTTGCAGACCTGCTCCCCTCTGTAAATGCAAACATGCCATATGACAGTGGGCCAGATTTTACTGTTCTAGGCATCACTGATATAGCTGTTTATTCTCTGAGCCTGGAAGAGTTCCAGCAGGATTTAGTTTTATGAGGTTTAATGTAAAGGTGTTGTATTTCATGAGATGAAATCATAACACAGTGGGTTTGCAAGAATTCTGAAAGATTATTTTTTCGGAGTGTTGGCAAGCACGATTCTCCTGTGAATTACGTGTCTAAAAGAGAAATATAGATCTTCTTTCATTGGGTTGAAATGATAACTAATCCTTAATCCTTCCTAGATGGCCTGTGTCATTAATGCTGGCTGTGCATTTAGAATGTGTGCAGGTAACAGCTTTAATACTGTAAAGCTATGCACGGCGCAGCTGTGCTATAGCCATAGGGGCTAGCCACATATTTGAAACGCCTGCTGTTCTTTTTGGGATATGTCTCTGAATTTTGGATGTTTTTTGTTTCTAGACCTCTAGATTTTGTGAAGAAGAGAGAGAAGCATCTGGCTTCTCTTACCTATTCATAGTTGTAGCAGACCTATTAGCATTATTACCTGTGTCTGCAGTATGTCCATGAATACTTACCTTATGCTTGTGCAGATTTTCCTTTGGCTAGTTGCTTGTAGAGAATGATAGTTGTTGAGCAGTTTCTTGAGGTTTCCCTTCATATCTGCCTTAGATATACTAAGCAGATGAATGAGATTTAGTAGTATCAGTTACCAGCTACTTTTCTCTGCTTTACAGCAATGTGTGTATATGCTCCCTCTTTACCTTACCTTGTTCTGGGAAAGCAGAAGGGTGGCTCTATGAAAGAGGTACAGGGCTGGGAAAAAAAAAAATTCTTCTGCTTTCAGCTTTGCTTAATTCAGTGAGATTTCGAACAAATTGTTGCAACTCTCTGTATAAGTTTTGTTTTCTAGCTAAGGGGGTTTTGACATTTTCAGTGTCAATCCAGTAATACCCCAAGGCCCCAGCACTGAGCACTGAAACATGCCTCATTATTTAGCCCAGCACACAGGCATGCTCAGCCCTGTCACCAGTCTAAGCAAGGCTAAGGTTTGGCTGTATGAATGTACACAGATAAAAACCCCTCAGTTGTGACCTTACAGGACAATATGGCTTCTTCTTATGAGGGAGGTTGGCACCTTGCTGCTTGCAGTTAAATATTTTGAAATATATTATATTAAATATATATTATTTAAAAATGTACTTAGAATTTTTTTATTTCACAAGGAGGGGACAAATTCTGACTACTTTGGCTCTTTTTTTAGGAAGTATTTTAGGGGCATTTGCACCATAATGTCTATTTGAACTTGGGTCACTCACTGGTAGTATCATGCTGTTGGTATTGCATGTGGTGAGAAGAGGTAATATATCAGTTACTTCCTTGACACTCAGCAGTTCCTTTACTCTTTTGTTCATGCTGAAGTTGGAGGTGATAGAAATGCATAGCTATGTGTTACTTTTTGGGTTAGATTTGCATAAATCAAAAAAGGGCCTGACTTACTGTGATGGCATTAACAAGTACAGCTTCATCCCCATCTGTGGCTACCAAATCAGGACTGTTTTTTAAAAAGTTATTCCCTTCTCTAAATTGGCAGTTCATTATGGGGGATGCTGTTCAGTATTTGCAAACATATTCCTTTGGAGGAGGGGATCTTATGCACTGCAGTATTTATGCAATGGCTGGGAGCTTAAGCACAAAATATCTTCCAGCCTGGCATCCATAAATCAAGCAGTGCTTCTGAAGGTATGAGTTTGGGTGTCCCAAATTGTGACTTACTATATATTGATTTCAGCTCAAATGTAGTCATAATTATTGGGTGTTCTTTGCGAGTTGCTAGTCTACAGATAAAATGACTGGAAAAAAAAGAGGATGGGCTTGACTATACAGAGAAAAGCTATTTCCTGACTCAGGTTTTATTTCACTCATATTTCACTGAAGAAACATTGCACAGAGAAGTGTCCGGAAATGTTACAAGCCACAAACTAGTATGTAGTAAATAATATTTTTAACTGCGACCCCCTGATCGGGAAGAAGGAGGTGAGGTTTTCAGACAGCTGGAAGAAGTCTCCAGGCCCTAGTTGTTATGGCAGGCTTTGGCCACCCCAACATCTGCTGAAGAGACAATACAGCCGAGCACACAAGCAACGCAGGAGGTTTCTGGAGCTCATTCATGGTAATATCCTGATTCAGGTGGTGGAGCAGCAATGAGAGGAGATGCTCTGCAGGACTGGCTGGGGAGGCACAGGCCAGGGGCAGCTTTGTCTGTGGTGACTATGAGATGGTGAATCCTGAGATGAGGGAGCAAGGCAAATAATAGGACCATAGCCCTGGACTTCAGGAGAGACAACTTGGGCCTGTTCAGGGTCTTGCTTGGATGAATCCCATGCGATGTGACCCTGGAGAGATGAGGTGTCTGGGAGATCTGGTAGTTTTTTATCCAGGATCACCTCCTCCAAGTTCCAGAGCAGTCCATCATACTGAGCAGGAAAACCAAGCAAAGGCAGCTTGGTTTCCTGCTAAGAGGCCTGCACTGAAGAACAAGTTGCTTTTAACTAAATTCAAACATAATAGGCAGCATACATGAGGTAAAAACAGATAACTCAGGAGGCACATAGAGATGATGTCCAAGCATGCAGAGATGGGGTTAGGAAATCCAAAGCCTACTTGGAGCTGGATCTGATGAAGGACATGAAAGGAAGCGCTACTACAAGTACATGGGAGTAAATGGGAGACAAGGAAAAATGTGGCTCTGCTTCTGAATGGGGCAAAGGACTTGGTGACAAAGGACACAGAAATACCTGAGGTACTCAATGCCTTCCTTATGCAGGTCTTCTCTGGGGCCAGTTCTGTTTCACCTCTTCATTAATGACCTGCTCACTGACACAGAGTGCACCCTCATTAAGTTTGAAATAAAATGTATAATCATCTCAGGTGACACAAAACTCGGGAGCGAGGGAGACCAGATGGTTGTGCTGTCATTCAAAGAGACCTTGATAAGCTAGAGAAATGGGCCATAACAATCACATGATGTTCATGAAAGCAAAATGCAGAGTCCTGCACCTGAGGACAAACAACCCTGGGCACCAGAGCATAGCAGGGACTGACCATCTCGAAGGTACCTTTCCAACACCAAGCTGGCCATGATCCAGCAATGCACTGTTGTGGCAAGGAAGGCTAACAAGTACCCCGGGCTGTGTTAGGAGAGAGGTGGCCAGCAGGTGGAGGGAGGTGACCCTGCCCCTCTACTCAGTACCAGTGAGGTCTGAAGTGCTGTGTCCAGTTTTGGGCTCCTTAGTAAAAGCAAGATGTGGATTTACCTGAGAGAGTCCAGTGAAGGGCTGCAAAGATGATGAAAGGATCAGAGGATCCCTCCTATGAAGAAGGGTTGAGAGAACGAGGACTGTTCAGCTTGGAGAAGAGACAGTTTGGTGGGGATCTCAGCAATGTTTATAAACACCTGAAGGGAGGGTGAAAAGAGGGATAGAGTCAGGCTCTTTCTAGTGGTGCTCAATGACAGAACTGGAAGCAATGGACACAAACTGAAACACAGGGAATGCTGTCTGAACTATGAAACTTTTTCAGTGTGAGTGAGGTCAAGCACTGAAAGTTTGCTCAGAGAGTTTGTGGAGTCTCCATCTTTGGAGATATTAAAATCCTGACTGGGCATGGTCCTGGGCAACTGCCTTTATCTCTGTTTGGTCAGTGGGGTTGGACCAGGTGGCCTGCAGAGGTCTCTTCCAACCTCAATCATTCTGAGAGTCAGTGCATTTTTAAAGCCACAAGGAGTATGGCAGCATGGAACAGCTGGAGCCAGCAGTACCTCAGGAGAAACTGGTGGTAAGGAACCTAGAGTCAGCATCCTCAAGCAGTGTAATTGACCGTGGGTTTTGAGGTTTTGGAACACCATGAGTACACGGGCTCTTATTCTGGGAGCACATAAAACATAGCACTGAGCATCCCTCGGTAAAAATAAAACAATCAAGCTAAAAGCCTGCCTTTCTCATAATAACAACATGATGAAATGTGAAATGTTCTTTTCCTTGGAATTCCAATTTTCTATGATTTATTTTGCCAGAATGTAACCAGAAGTAGATGCTCCATCAGAGTCTGACACAAGCAATGTGTGAGCTGGAGTCCAGGAGGAATTCTAAGATCTCAGAATAGAAAACATGGTGTGAATAATATATTTTGTTCAAGACAAGAGGAGTTGCAAATACTTCAAATTATGGGTTATAGGGGAAAGTGAAAAGGTGATTTCTAGAAGGTAGCCAATGTCAGAACCATTATTTGTCTCTACCAGACATTTAAAACAGAAGCTTATTGTTGCCCCTTGTTAGGTTTTTCAATTTTCCCTGGTTGGTATGTAAGAAGATAACAAATAATGAAATTAAATTAAAATGAAAGGTGTTCATTTATTTTTTGCTAATGAGTGTGAGAGGAGAACATGACTGTGAAAATACCGGGAGGGTACAAAATTTTCAGAAACTAGATTCCTCTCACAAAAATTTTACTTTTAAAGTATGGAAAAATATTGCAGCTTCATCTGCTTTGGGAATGAAATATATAGGGCTTCAGAGGAGACGAAGTCCTCTGATTATGCTGAATGCAGTCCTTACCCTGACAAATCTTCAGGCCATTTGTTCATACTGTGTGCTCCAGCCAAATCCCCCAGCTCCCTTGGGTAATGGCACCCTTTGGATACAATCTGCCATTCGTTAAGTGCTTTGCTGCAAGGAGCCCTTTTTTATTACACTGAATTGCTCAAGCTTTGCTGGAAATCCCAGGTTTTGTCTGTGCACATATGCATGGATATACTTGCAATGATTGCTGTGTTTAACTGTTCCCCTGTGTGAGTGAGCGTAAGTGTGTGCTGCATTGCGTGTGCTCACACACGCGTTTGGGTTCTGGGGGCGAATGTGTATTCTGGCTGTGTGTGCAGGTGTGTGCAAGCACACACACACAGAGGAAAGGTTGGGTTCAGAAATTGTTTTCTTGCTGTTTTACATGGCCACAAGGCATCCGTTCTCCCATTACAGTGAGTCTTCAGAAGTGTTTCTCTTCTATTTTGCCCGGGGGGGAAGAGGGAACTGCATTTTAATTTTTATTGCAATCATGCACAGAGATCTGTTCCTGAGCAGTGCAACCTGCTTTCCTACCAAGTGTCCCACATCCCCTGCTGTAATCCCAGGTTGTGGATTGCACAACATCTCCAGTCTCCGCTGCTCTCCCTCTGCCCACAGAGTGTGGATGTTCTGGCAGCTGCTGCTAGCCATGGCAGCACTGGTTTGGGTTTCTGTCCCCTGCTTAGCTGGCAACCTTTATATAGAAATGTAGTCTCTTGGCTGCTACCCTTCTGTCAAATGTTAATACCATTGGCCAGTAGGGAAAAAAAGAATAGGGAGAGGAACTGGAGACACTTTCTCTAGCACTACATAAGCCCCACCCCTTTCAGAAATCAGGGCTACATCCAGGGATTTGAGGTGGGAAGGTCAAGGAGCAGGCAGTGTGCTGGCAAAGAACACATCACTACTGTATGAAATATAGAAACAATAATCACATTACTGTGTGCTCTTTTTATTTCTTTCCTTTTTTTTTCTTTTAAGATTTGTTTGCTTGTCCTAGCAATGAATCAAAGAAAATCAGAAGGTTAAATAAGTGACATATGTTTTTTCTTCTGTAATTCATCAACTTTTCCATTGCAAGAATGTCCCAGACTTTTGGAATCCATCTGTTCGGTTACAATAAACCTGGGTTTCAGCCTCCTGTTGTCATAACAATTCTCTCTGCAGGAGCAATAGGAGCTGGAGTGATTGATGAGATCTCAACTTACTATCCTCTTTCAGCCCAGGAAGAACACAGTGCTGCGATAATTGACCCATTGTTTCAGCACAACATGTAGGCAGTCTAGCAGATAAAAGGCACTTTGCATCTTCCAGCAGTTCTTCTCTGGTGGAGCTGAGTTGACTTGAAGCTAGGTTTATATGGATGGGAATTCAAAATCAGGTTCCTTTATTTTAACTGGCACAAAAGAAGGGGAGAAGTTGCTACAGGCAATCATATCCCCTCAAGTTTGGAAATGATATCTTGGGTAGTTTCTGTGGAACAAGGAAGGAGTCCCTACTGGACAAGGACCTTTTACCCCAAGGTTTAACACAGCAGTCTTTTTGACTGTAGTTGTGCAAGGCAAATTGGAGCAGATGTACTCAAGAAAATATTTTATTCCAACAGCAGTAGTCACATGAGACAAGAAGTGGCTGAAACATTGAGTTCTGTTTTGACCTGTGTAACAGGAGATGATGAAGAGGCTGGAAGTCTCAAGTCCCTCTCTTGCTTATTAATTTCTTCTTTTTCTGTTGGGGTTACTTCCTTTTTCTCCTGCCCTTTGCCTTTGCCTTCTTGGCTATAATATGTGAAGTGTATTAACTACTCTTATTATACAAAGAAGAGCTGTCAAGCCTTCATTAAGAATATCAGCTGCTCTATTCCTGGTCATTCCTCCACAAACAGCTAACAAAGCCCCATCACTGAAAAGGGGTGTTACAACACTGTGTAGAAATCTCTGTGAGGTTTGATTTTGATCCCTTAAATTTGCATGGTGACACAAAGGCTACAGGGTCATCATATAGTCTGGGCAGTATATGTCATGGGAGAGTTTTGGTTCCTGAATTCCCATATGTCATTTGAGGTGGGTGTTCCACAAATCACCAGGTGGCATCACAAAGAGGTAATGGCAAGCAAAGCATATCCATAAGATGTCGTTTCCCCCAGTCTGTTCTCTAGTAGGATGCCACTAGCTATTACTCTACCATGCCCTAGGGGGTCTAAAATAAAGGAGTTTAGACCTAATCCCAAATTCTGTGTCTCATTCCAAGGGCAAGTGGTCCTTCTGTGTGTCCAGTTGTGCTGGACATCCAAACTGGTGCTAGAGCTTCACAGTAAAGGTATTATGCCTTTCCAAAACTATTCGGTGCAGATCACGTACCTCTGCAGACATTTTGGTAGAAGCCAAAGGAGCTGCCTGTATTGATTTACTCGTGGGGCTTGGAGAGAGCTGTGGGAGTTGGAGCGAACCTTTGCTCAGTAATTTCTTGGACTCTGTAGGGGAATGTGAGTATCTGCCTGAAGGGAGAGGGAAAACCAGGGTCTTAAGGAAGATCACAATCTGACTTCTCTTCGATCTGTGAAACTAATACACTTCTTATGCAGAGCACCTCTAGCTGCGGGGTTTTCACTTCCCATGAAGATGTCTGGAGTGTTTTCTTTGTGGTACAGCCTGTGCAAGATTCTGTTGATGAATTAAGTAATGTTCAAATTTTATGCGAAAATTTGTGCAATTATCTCTCAGAGCTAAGGGGAAGGCCAACATGCCCGTCTTTGATCAAATACACATGGTTTCATTTTCCACTCTTCTGCACATGCAAAATTGAATGCTTTTTAAGTTGCACTTGCGTAGAGGTTGCTGTATGCACCATGCAAGCTTCTTGATACATGAGACTGCTACATGATCCAGTGTGAGCTGTGAACCACTGATTATTTCTGCAATTTTTGATACAGAGACTAAGTGCTGTGCCTTTGGAAGCAAGATAGAGCTGCATAAGTTTAGGTTTTAATTTCCAAACTGTGCTAATAGAAGGAATTAGTTCTTCTAAATACTGGAGAATACATCTTTGGCTAGCAGAAATTCTTGAAACCGATTTCCCTTTTCAAACCACACTCTGGTGATTCAGACTGAAGAATGCTTTAAGCCTTTTGTCTGTAACGTACATGTCTTTTGTAGGCTTCTGTTTTAATTTACTGCACTTGTATGCAGGTTTTTCAAACTAGTCACAGTGGTCTCTTATAAATCACAAGAAATAGTCCACCCTCAATACCCTTTCCAGTCCTATCCAATGAGTCAAGGCTTGTCAAAGACCATTTTAGAAATCTTGAATAAATCTGACATTATGTTGAGACAGCTGTTAAATACATTTCTTTTTTCCCCCCAGGTTTCCTTTCCCTCACTATGAACAATGCAATTGGTTTAGTGCTATTTTTAGCCCAACTTTTCATTTCAGTCATATGTATTTCTACCTTCCATGCACACTTAAGTTAATTTATTCTAACATGAAAAATACTAGGAAAGTCACTAACCCCCACAAAAAGTTTTTACAAGCTGAAATGGAGGCTAGCTGTTGCTCGTATACACTCCAGATGCCCAAGCCCACCATTAAAGGAGTAAAATCAGATTTCAGGGTGCAGTCTGACTCTTATGTATGTCCTCCCTGAAAACAAATGTCTCTTCAAAACAAAAACCTCAGCAGGGGTACCTAAAATAACCTTGTGTCTGAGGGCAGTTTGCTTCAGTGTGGAAGGGAGAGTGAAGTCTATTGATCTTTTTACTTGTTTAATGGGATTTTACCTAGCAGGAGAGAGTAGCGGTGTTGTGGTTTTTTTGGTGTGTTTGTTTTTACTAAGAAACCCGATGTGAAAAACAGAAGCCTGCTCCTGTTTGTCACCCAGTCTTTCTGAAGTTGTTGGGAGCGTCGGTGCTCCTCAGTCATGAGTGGATCACTCTTAGCTGGCAAAAATCTTCTCCTTCCCTTTTGCAAACTCCCCTTTCTACTCCTGGTTTTCCTTCATAGGCTGGCCTGGAAGTCAGGATTTGAAACTCGCGCGGTGTGCACGTGGGGTGAGATCCTTGCAGTCTGCCAGGGGCTTTTTCCCAGCTCCCAACCACTTGTGTTCTTCAAGAGTAATCAGGAAAGGTGCACTTCTGCATGGAGGCAGAGATGCATCTGCTGACCTCAGGTAGTTGGGCAGAGACCTGCATTCCCCAGGGAACCAGGAACCCTGTGCTGGGGACCAATGCATCACTAATGGTGACTGGCAGTGAATCAGGAATGGGGCAAATGGGGTGGATCACAGTAACCCGTCTGTGCTGGTAGTTAAGTGTATGGTATGGTCTGCTTTCAGCTTCTAAGTTAAGGAATAACATCACTAGCTCGGAAAAAAAAAGGGAGAACTGTAACTCCTCTATTGTTGCCTTTCCAAAGGGGATTAAATAAGACAATAACTAATAAATAATATAGAGCGCTTATGGGTCTGTCTTCAATCGGAGTTTAAACAAAGAGTTCTGGGCTTTTAAAGTGCCTTCTCAAATGTGCAGCTTTCTGGAAATACTTCTTGCCAGAACATCCCTGGCATTGCAACAGAGACGGTACTTCCTCCCTGAGCAGTGGTGGCCGAGCCGGGACAAGTGAGGGGAATGACGGGGTGGTGGTGACAAAGTGGTGCCGCTGCGCCGTCCCCATCATGGCTCTGTGTGTGGCCAGCGCCGTGTGTGTGCCCAGGGGCTGCACGTGTGTGCGGTGTGGCCCAGTGCCACGTCCCTGGGACACCTGTGCCCCGCGCCGCTGCTGCAGCCCCGTCCCACTGGCTGGAGGGCAGGCCCCGCACCCCAGCAGCAGCACCACTGGGGTGCTGGCTGGCTCCCGCATGGAGTGAAGGAACTGGGAGCGTGTCAGGCAGACTTGACTGCTGGGCACTGGAGAGAATCGAAAAATTAGAGAATTAATCAAGGCTATATGTGAAAATTAGGTTTTATGCCTACTCTGGGCATTGCGGGAGGTTCCTTTTCCTGTAGACCAGAGAGGGGAGCTCACCTGCTTTTTATTCACTGCCACCCTGCTCTCTGCACCAAAGTGCATGCTTTCTGTAACACATTAGAAAGAGTGGAAGACTTAGATGTTATTCGTGTTGTGTCTATGGCCCTTGCAATTATAAACTTCCTGAGATCAGAGGGAATAGATCCTTGCCAATTAGAAGGTCTTTTAATGTCAAGTTGTGACTAACAAACATCTGAGCTGCAGATGTGGTACTGTAGGTGTACCTGTTGCCTCGAACTTTTCTAGCATTAATTACTCTGGTGATTGGTTATGCACCTTAGCTATTTCTGAGGATGAAATTTTGCATTTTCTCTTTGTTCCTTGTCCATTTGTGCAATGCGGAGATGTCGGCCCAGTTAAAAAAGCAAATTTCCATTTCAGCCATAATTTTAAGCTGTGTTTACAACTGCAAAACAATGCTATTTGCATACTGTATGCTTTTAAAGGTGTGTTTCCGCAGCCACCATTACCAGAATTCAACATCTTAACTAAGGAAAACCTTACCATCTGGTACAAATGAAAAATGGAGTCTTGGTAATGCACAAAAACACAGCTTATACAGAACTCAGGTGGGTTTGGATGCCAGTAGGTATCAAGATCAGGCATCAGTGCTCTTATGATAAAGTTAAAACTCATTTTTCCTATGTCTAGAAACAGTTTTGAACATAATTAGAAACCCTGGATCCTAACTCTGAAATCTGAGACTGTCTGGCATCAGCGCAGATTTTGATGACTTGACATCTCTTTGTTCACACCAATTTCCCAGGGCAAAACACCCCCATATGAGGCACTTTTTACTCCAAATTCATATCTTGGTTTCATGGCTGTGGTAATGACAGAAGTAGCTGATTAGTAATGGCCATCCCCTTTCTGTTTGCCCTGGCTTTGTTTCTCTCTTGAATAGAGTTTATAACTTTTTTTTCCTTTTTTGTTTTCCCTTGGCTTTACAGTAGTACTGCATCAAACGTTACCCGTAATCTTTTGTCCTAAGCATTTCAAATGCCTTTCATGAAGCCAGGGCCTCCATGCTGTGAAACACTGACCCCACTGTGGTTCCATTTGCAGTGTGGTTTCATCTCTAACAGTCTCTTGCTCTGTGTTTCCCCACTGCACAGGCGTGTGTGTGTGTTGGGAGGTGAGAGAGGGAAAAGGGACCATTGCTTGAAATCTCGTCTTTTCTCACTCCTAGTTTTCTCCTCATCACCCCACTCCAACTTCTTAATTGCAAAATTGCCCAAAGCAACCCAGCACAGTATAATGCCTGTGAATGAAACCTCACCTTTTATTAATGTTAAGTATTTCTCTTACTATGCTAATGTCTGGAAAGTATTCTGCAGATAGGCCACAAATTGCTGTAGAATATTTTATTTGCGTTATTTTGCTCTCTGCCCCGGATCAGCAAGGATATGGTTCAAATATTAATTTTATGGTGTGTCTCTCTAGAGTGGAGTATAATGTTCAATTATGCATTCCATCTGCAAGGCACTGGATGCACAATCCTGCATTAAATAAAAAACCCGACGTGTTTTAAAGAAGAAACAGAAAGGAAGGATATGGCACATAAAAGCAATGGAAGAAGAGGCTTCCATTATGCTTGCCTTTGTGTAAAATCAGAGGGAGCTGTGTAAACCAGACAGAAGTCAATTGTCTTAAAAACAGAGTTGGTACATGACTTAGATTATGTCATGCTATTAAAACCTTTCTGCAAGATACAAGTTTAGAAGTTGAATGATGCCTCAGATAAATATACTGGAGACCTTATGATGCACACATTTCATACACTCATTCCACACACCCATGTGCATGTGTGTGGGTGTTCTGCTTTGCTCCGTAAGTCTCTTAAAGCTCTGCCTCTGGGAAGCATCCTTTCACTGTGGGCAGTGGGAAGAAGTGCTCTAGTGCTTGCAATGGCATTCTCTCCTCCTTGGGGCTTTCCCTACAGCAGGAAAACCTAAACAAGTCTATGGCTTCTGTCACTGTCTAGAGACATAAAAGTATAACCATTTTGAATCCTTGTCCCCTTACTCAAGGTTGGTGATTCAGGGTGATACTTGCTTTGGGGTCAAATGGCTATCTTTGTGTCATTCGGCACAGTGTAAATCTCCCTGATGATACTGCCCAAATTCTATGTATCCTCTCAAGAACATCTCCATTTTTCTCACGATGCTTTATTCATGTGGACTGCGAGATCTTGGTGGCTGTGGAACTGCTCACCACAGGAGCAGCTGGAGCCAGGCTGAGGACTTGCATTTAGGTAATGAGGAGGCCTAGTGAGAGCCCAGTGCTGAGCAGCAGGGCTCTGAAGCACGGCTGACTGGGGCAAGGCAAATGCAGGGTATCAGGTTGAAATTCAGCAGCCAAGGATGTCTTCAAAGTGAGCCCAAGCATAGAAAGAGATGGCCACTCTTCAATGCAGATGCTTTAAATGCCACTGAGAATGGGGGGGCGGCGGCAAGCTCTGGAGTGGGAGAAACCTGGTGGAGCCTGTTTTCTGCTCTCCCTTGGGACAGCAGCCCAAGTGCTTCTCTGCATGGGCGCTCAACCATTCAGGTTTACTAGAAGGAGTATTTCAAGTATTCCTCCCCAGAGTGTCTGCTTTTTTCAGGAAAGCGCACTGCTTCTCTCTTTGGCACCTCCCCAAGTGCTCTTGGCAAAGCTGTCAAATGTGTCATTGTAATGGGAGGCCTCTTTGCTGCGGTTTGAGCAGCAAGAGCTGGCTGGGAAGTGCGGGGCCGGTCTGAGGAGGACTGGTTGCAGAGAGCTCTCAGCGGAAATCCTTTGACTCTGGAACTTGTTTGCTCTGGCAAACTCCCTATGCCTGTCTGGACACAAAGAGGGTTCAAGACACATGGCTTTTGTTTGGTTTTCCTGGAGGGAAGGCTTTGCTTTTCATTTGGCTGAATTTCTGGGTGGTAGAGAAAGAGGGAGAGAGAGAGAGTGTGTGTGTGCTTCAGGCTGTATCGATCTGTGTCTTGTGTGAGGGTGATAGTGGTGCTTTTTGGTGACCTTTTGCTTTCTGAATCAGGTATAAGCATTACAGAGGCAGGCTCTTCATGCGCCTTTGACAATGAAATAGAGGTTAAGGTATGTGAGGGAAGGTTTCTCTCGTTTCTTAGCTGCAGGTGGAGATCAGATGGATGCTGTCACTGTGTAGCTCCCAGAAGCCTCTAGCTCTTTTTCTACCACCTCTAGGTCTTCTGCCACAACCTCACATGGCCCTGACCCACCTGAAGAGCTCTCAAGCTGTTAGGAAAGGAAATTCATCAGAAGGTGTGGTGTGCAGAAGACCACAAGAACCCCATGAGGAAGAATTAACCTGAGTGCAGGGAAAATCACTGTAAGAAGACAACACACAGAGTCTCTAATATATTGTTTAAAAAGTGGTGGTGGGGAGGAAAGCTTTGACTTTGGCTTCTAGGAAGACTGATTATTTATTTGTGAAATATAATCACATGAGGCAGTACATGTAACTGTAGACTTGTTCTGAGAAGATAAGACACAACATTTTGTTAATCCATGGATTGTGGAGAGACTCTAGTTTTTAAAAATGCTTTGAAACAATGCCATGTATTGAATGAAAACGCACACAAACTGAAACACAATTTAGCGGCAGTTCTGATCATTTTGTCTCCCCAAATCCAATCTGCCAGATCCTAGATCATTGCAGTATGCCTTAGAGGCCATGGGGCAGGGAAAACAGTCAGCTTGAAGAGCATAATAAAGTAATGTTGCACAGCCCCCACCAGCCAGGGATGTTGCTGAAAAACAACTCAAGAACTGTGTTTTCAGGAGCACCATGTGAAAGGCTGAAGGTTTGCTATTCTGAGAAGGCTGCAAATGCACAGCTTGTAAACACTGACATGAAACAAGAGTCCTGGAATATGAGATTTATTTTCTTCCAAACCACTTTTAGGCTCTGGAAAAGAACTTCAAAAAAGCATCAGCCTTCAGCGCTGAACACCTAGAACTGGGTTGCTGACCCTCTGAAGGCACAAACTGGGGGATTTTTTCACTGGTTTTGTTTTACTATGGGCAATGCTCCTCCAAATTCTCAGAAGTCAGATGACAGCATGCTGTAATTGCACCTTCCTCCTTGTAATAGCTAGTGTGATTTCTAGCAAGTTGCACAAGTTGCTTTAAACACACTCCTATTTCCCTGAGCTACACTGTGGTTTTGCCGGAAATTTGTAAGTTAGATCACAGCCCCTGCTGCACTAGTGGGTGCTCCTAGTGTGCTACCACTTCATCAGATAGTATGGAAAAGTAGGAAGAGATTAAATTGCACCAGGGAAAGATGTAAAAGTGCACCATGTGTCCTGTGAAACCAGTCTAGGGAAAAAACAAGTCTCAATAGTGCAAAGGGAAGTCAAGTCATTAAAAGGAATTGCCCACTGGGAAGTATAATGCCTATAATAAGTTTCTGAAAGTGTGTTTAGCACAATGCTTCTCACAGAAATGAATATATGGGAACTAGGCCACATTTTCAAATAGGCTGTAGTTTTCTAAACTATCTCCCCATAAATACATGCCTGGAAAGTGCATTGGGTGTCTCCTTGCCTTTCTTCTTATCACAGTACTTTGCAGGTCGAAGGGCTGAGATTCCTGGTTTGTGCATGTGCCGGCATGGAGTGAGCTGCAGGTGCTGCAGAGCAGCATTCCCTGCTGCGCAGCAGGAGGTGGTCTGTGTGCTCAAGCCTTACCTCCCAAAGACATTTCTAATTGGGATCTCTACAGGGTGAGGGGGATAACCTGCATCATGCTTCAGCATCCTGGCTCCATACAAGTTTAAGGCATTCCCCTCTGACTTTTTTTGCAAGGTCATCCTGCAGAAGTATCTTCCTTTTCAGTAGAGTATTATTTACTTCAAATGTAAAATGCTTGCCTCATGTATTAGTGCAGCTGCAGTATTTCAGCCTATTGGAAGGAGAACAACTCCTGTGCATGAAGCCAACCAGAGTGACCCAAATCTGCAAAGTAAGAGAGAGTTACTCCTTCCAACAGCAGCATCTTTGCACAAAATCTTTTACCCAGGAACCTCACAAAGTTCAGCCAGGGAAAGTGCAAATACCTGCCCTGGGGAGGAAACCCCCTGGGAACTGGTACATGCTGTGGGCCACCCAGGTGGAAAGCAGCTTGGCAGAGAAAGGCCTGGAGAGTCATCAACATGTGCTTGTGGCAAAGACTGCGAAATGTACCCAGGGCTGCATTAGGAGAGGTATTGCCAGCAGGTCAAAGGGGTGATCCTCCTCTACTCAACACTGCTTGGGCCTCACCATGAGTGCTGTGTCCAGCTCTGGGTTCCCTTGTCCAAAAGAGACATGGGCACACCGAAGATCGTGAAGATGATGAAAGAACTGGAACTCTCCTCCTGTGAGAAATGGCTGAAAGAGCTGCCACTCTTCAGCCTGGAGAAGAGATCAATACTTGAAGGGAAAGTCCATAGAATACAGAGACAGGCTTTTTGCAGTGGTGCTGAGTGACAGGACAAGAGGCAATGGTCACAAACTGAAACACAGGAGGTGTGAACATAAAAAGGAACTCTTCTATTGTGAGAATGAATGAGCACTGGCAGAGGCTGTAAAGTCTCTGTCCTTGGAGATGTTCAAAACATAATGGACATGGCCATGGGCAATCAGCTCTAGGGGACCCTATTTGAGCAGCGGGGTTGGACAAGGTGACCTCCAGAGGTCTCTTCCAGCAGCAACCATTTTATGATCTAAGACAATTCCTACTTTTTAAAAAATGTTTTCCTAAAGTGCTTTGAAACAAAGTCATGTGAAGGATGGGGACCCAGCTAAGAGAGTAATTTGACACCACATCTTTTTTTGTCCGCCTGTTTTGACTCCCCAACTGCGACCTGCCAGATACGTTGTTCAGTCTTGACTTTATGATCTTCAGTAGCACCAGAACAAGAAAGCAGATGCCAAACAAGTAATTGTGGGAGTTTGGCTGGCTTTCCCCTGGTACACAGCATAAGGAAGGTTGTAATGCTCTCTTCCGTCTTTGATAGAAAATGGTGAGTGCTGCAGTCTGCCTGTTCTCTTTACATTCATCTCATATGCCTGAGTCTGAGCTTGTCTGATGTCTTATTCAGTAGCCAAAGTGTTTATTCATACCGTACAAAGCAGACAGGTGTGCTTGGTCTGTGGTGGCCTTTTTACTGTCAAGAGTCCGCCTGGACCGTGAGTAGGTCCTGATTGTTGTCTATATTGGCAGAGTCTGATCTTGAGAGTCACCATAGAGGATTTGTTAGGATGTTCTCAATAGAGCTAATGCATCTTGTGGTCTGCAGGGCACAAATAAGGAGGCAGTCAAACCCCAGCCTCCTGGTTTAGGAGGAGAGGTCTCTTCCAGCTTCCTTGGGTAGGGGTGAAGGGAGTTTTAGACTCTACAATCTGCATACCAGCTAAGCAAGGAAAATAGCTTCCTTCCTTCCTAACTTGGACACAGTAAAGGCAAATGCGTTCTAGTGACATGATTTTTCCCTGAAGCAAAATGCTTTCAGAGCTTCACTGGCCATATGGAGCTCTGCACACGCAGTTTTCCATGAATATTGCATTAATTCATATTCCAAGTTATGAATTGCAATCAATCCATTCTTGCACTAACCAAGCTACAGCTGCTCCCAGCTGAAAAGTCTTTTGAACTCTGCCAGACGAAATATTCCAAGTCTCATTCCAAGGTGCAGTAATTGTCATTGTGGTTCTCAGGCTTTCATACATATTTAATTTAGAGTACATATAGAAATGTGCATTCTGCTTATACTGAAGCTGGTGCCAATGCTTACAGTGATGTTGTCTGAGGACTAACGAAAGACCAAAATTGCTTCAATACTTGTAGTATGTTGATTTCAACTTTAGTACAATTAAGCTGTATTGGTAGTAAATAATTCAAAACCCAAAGTGAATGTGCTGCATGGTGCTTTAAAGGAAAGCATCTGCTGTAAAGTTTCAGGGTGTGTCTGGGCTTCCTCTGTGGTGTTCAGAGCTAGGAGACAGCTTTGCCCTCTTGCAAACACAGGAGCCATTTTTGAGTGGACATGAGAACTGGGATCCAGGTTTTCTGATGGTTCCCATGTAGCCTAGTTCTGCCTTGGCATGTTGCAAGGAAAGAACATCACTTCAGATGTGTAGGTCCTGGTGATCTCACAGAGGATTCAAAACAGCTGTTTTTATTTAGAGGTGTAGCGGTTTTAAAATTTTTTTTTGTTTTATATCTTAATATTAGTGAATTATATTTAAACTCTCTAAATTAATAAAAATAAGCATTTTGATGATGTAATGTGGGAATTCTCTTCTGTTTCAGTGAATGTGGGCAATATTATGTTATTCGTATTGAATCCTCTTTCATGTAGGCGGGAACAGCAACATTTGTTCACTTTATGAGCTCAGGACTCTGATGCTTGGTGCTAACAGCTGAGTACCAGACCTTTCAATTTTTACGCCACTTCCTGAGATTGTTTGAGCGCTAGTTGTTTAACATTAGTTTGAAAAGAAATTCTTAGTACCTTATGGTTGTGTTTTGGTGAACTTGTGCAGAGGTTTGAAAAGGATTGAGCCTCATCATGTTTTGCAAGTAACTCTTATTTCTCAGCTAGTGTGACTGTAAAGCAGTTTTATTCATTTTAGTATAATACAAGGGTTTAAAAATGAGCAATTTGGGGATTTTATAGGGACTCAAAACTCAGTAGTCACTCTCCTCTTCCTCATTGCCTTTACATTTCCATGTATGTAGGATTTTTGGTATATGTACAGAGAGATCTATAAAATCAAGTGGATTTCATAAAAAAAATTGCAAAATGAAAATGGCCCAATCAAACCTTTACAGAGTAGTTTTTCTGTGAACTGCCATTCCCTACTGGAAACCAGGGGACAAATGCCAAGCAGCTTCCTTGGTCACGCTGTAGCCCAGCTCCTGCTCACGTGGAGAGGGGATGGGGAACAGGGATGGCAGTGGGGCTGAGGTGCCACTAGACCTGTATCAGGCAGAGGCTCATGTCCTGAATTTCTGGTGGGTTTGAAGGTGCCTTCAGATGATTCTGAAACTCTTAGAAGCATCTGAGGACTGTCATGAAGGTCAGATTTGAAATGCTTATTCAGCAGAATTTCTGAGGAAAGGATAATTAGCTCCTGTCATTCTTACCCTGTTTCTACTCCTCAAATTCCTTTGGATGCTCCCAGGAAGGATAGTTCATTTGATGTGAAATGCTGAGACAACCGGCATTTTATGTTTAATCATAAAATGACATTTCTAACCATATATTTGTGATTAAGCCATTGTTTTTATTAGTCACAAGGGATAATTGCATCCAGAAATTTGCAAAGAAAAAGTTGTACTGGGGAAACAATATTACACTGATGTTTCAATTATATGAGTAATTTTCTAGCATAGATCAGCAATAAACTTCCCTAAAGGGCCTACTAAACAGGAAGCAGGAAAATGGAGATGGGGTAGTTGCCAGACATTAGTGTGTCTAGTGCTTGTGTGTCAGTACATGCCCTTGCTCTTTTTGTCTTTTAGGCAATGTCAAGCAGTTGGCAAAATCCCATGTCACAGGTCTGTCACAGCAGATATGCATGGGAAGGCTCTTGTTCTGGAGAAAGGAGACCACTGGGGCTTGGGTCTATAAGTAATGAGTCCCTGATTCCCTCCTTGTTCAAGTCTATTTCCGAATCTCCTTGCAATGGAAACAAGGATGTTCTGTCTTTCAATTATCTTTGGTCAGTAACTGGGAGAATACCTGATGGTATACCAGATGCCAATGCAAGATGGGAGTGCTGTTCCTGGGGTGGAGTCTGGGATGACGGACAGCAGGCAAGGTTCACCCTCCCTTAACTGAGGCAACAATGCTCCTAGACTCAGCCCCCTTTGAAATACTCTCTGAGGAAGTGACAGGAGTAAGAAGTGCCTTAATCTCTTGTCAGGACTACCAAGCACTGCTTTTTCCATTTTAATTCTTTTCTTAGCTGCACTGCCATGCAAGCCAAAGCCCTACCATAAATTTCCATTATCCTCTCATAGGAGTGTTTTTATTCGTGACGGCTTATTTCACACACTGACCTGTTTTATGGTATTCTGGCAAAGAAAACAATCCATTAAGATTTTCTGAGAGGGCCATGGTGGAAAAAAATATACTACCAAACATTTCCTAATGCACAGTGAGGCAGAAAAAATGGTCCTGCATCCCCCATTCCCTGTGAAACCCAGCTCAACTTGTGGTGCTTTCTGCTGTGCCGTCCGTGCCTCAGAGCCCTCCTCTTCTCCACAGGTTCAGAGAGTCCCTGCAGAAGCAGGGGGACTCTTCTGCAAAGGTCAGCAATAAGAGTTTCTAAGGGGTCTGTTCAATAGCAAGCAAGAATTCCAGGAGTTAGTCCCTACTGTATCTCATGACGGTGCCGGCAATTATGAGTGGTGGCACAGGAGCTGCCATAGCTGGATATTTGTGGTGGGTTATGCCAACACATGTGTGTCTTAGTACAGAGCTATGAGGAGTTGCTTGATCTGCCAGGGATGCTGGAAGCAGCACAGCTTGACTTGTATGGCATGGGCTGATGTGTCCCTCTTTCTCCCTGGAGAGGTGGTGGTGAGGGTTTGCCTCAGAATCTAGACAAGGCAGCATGCTCTCTGGACACACTTGGTGAGAGAGCTTGGCAAAGGTTGCTCCCACTCCCTCCTGTGATGGGCTCTGGAAAGAGCTTGGGTATCTAACCTGCCCTCCAACAGCCATTGTTCTCATTTGGATGACCCCATCTGTGCCCTAGAGTTATCATCGTCCCCTGATATCAAGGTCAGAGCTGTATTTTTATTTTTTCTTCTTTTTGTATTTTTTAAAAATTTAAAAAATAATTTTNAGGGGTCTGTTCAATAGCAAGCAAGAATTCCAGGAGTTAGTCCCTACTGTATCTCATGACGGTGCCGGCAATTATGAGTGGTGGCACAGGAGCTGCCATAGCTGGATATTTGTGGTGGGTTATGCCAACACATGTGTGTCTTAGTACAGAGCTATGAGGAGTTGCTTGATCTGCCAGGGATGCTGGAAGCAGCACAGCTTGACTTGTATGGCATGGGCTGATGTGTCCCTCTTTCTCCCTGGAGAGGTGGTGGTGAGGGTTTGCCTCAGAATCTAGACAAGGCAGCATGCTCTCTGGACACACTTGGTGAGAGAGCTTGGCAAAGGTTGCTCCCACTCCCTCCTGTGATGGGCTCTGGAAAGAGCTTGGGTATCTAACCTGCCCTCCAACAGCCATTGTTCTCATTTGGATGACCCCATCTGTGCCCTAGAGTTATCATCGTCCCCTGATATCAAGGTCAGAGCTGTATTTTTATTTTTTCTTCTTTTTGTATTTTTTAAAAATTTTAAAAATAATTTTTTAAATTATTATTTTTTAAAAAACTTTCCCATGAGCAAGATTATGATCTGCCTGCCCTACTGCTTCACTCCAACTGATCCTCACAGCCAAGGGCAGGGTCTCTCCTCCTGCTCCTCCTAAAGACCTCTGCCACTTGCTCCCACCTTGAAGCACTGGTGGGCAAAGCCTGTTTCAACACACTCTGTGTAGAGTTGCTCAGGGTCTGCTTGTCCTGGGGCTGAACTCACGCTTGGTTTTTTGGAGGGAGAGGGCAGCACACTGTCTGAGCCAGCAGGCTCATGCCTGCAGAAGGTCTCTCCTGCCCAGCAGGTCAAACATGCTCTTCTCCAGGCTACATTCACCACTCCTCTCTCCCCCTTATTTTGTTATGTTCTTTTTCCTTCTTATGCCTGTTCGAGTTGCAAAAATCTGCTGGAAATCAAACTCAGTGCACTCCTGATTTAAATACAGGCACATTCTGATTAACTTCTAGCTCTGCTTACACTTCCCCTTCAGTTCCTCTCGAATTAGCCTCTAATTATCTCAGTTGTAATCACCCAGTGTGATAAAGTTAAAGTAATAATGATTCTTTTTGATAGTACAATGTTTTCTCTCGAAGTTTGATAGTACAGTGTTTTCATTCTCAGTGAATGTTGTAGTTAGTAAAGACAGAATGCCAAGCTGCTTATGGGAAACAGATTTTTACAGATGCTAAACAAATGCCCTGCATAGTTCATGTACAGATAATAAAAGAACAAAGTAACCATTCTAAGAAAAATTTATATCTTGATAAAAAAACCCCTATCTGTGTATTTATGTTCCAAAACACTGCTTTTAAAGGTCCAGAACCTAATGTCATTGCCTGAGGCCAGAGTCGGGGACTCGAGATGCTGCTCAGGTTTCTGCATCTCCGTGGCTCTTGGAGCTGGACTGCAGCTCAGGCCATGAAGCTCTTCTGCCATGCTCTGCTGAGGGAACAGTTTAGCATCTCTCATGCCTAGTCCCATACGATATCTGGACATATTGTTTTTCTCTGGGACTGTCAGTCTAGGAGGTTTTTTTAAGCATGCCCATCATATTGCGTGTTCACAGGAGCGTTTTGCTTTCAGAAAGGAAACCAACGTGCCTCTGAACTAAGCTGTAGCCACAGGGGAAAGGGTGTGCAGGGGCACAGCGTGGGGAGCATGACTTGCAGCACCCTTCTTCTGAAGCTGTCATGCCACGTAAAGTAAATTCCATTGCAGGTGGATGGAGTTAAGTGTGTGTGACTCAATACTGAGTGTCTAGGGCATTCAGCTGGGAAAATATGCATGCACATGGGGAGACAGTTCTGGGCTGCAGTCCATGCATGAAGAAAGGCTTTTGCACTTTATGTTACGCTGGCCATTTGTTAGGACACCTAGGCAGAACACAGAGACTTGTCTCCAGGCTTCTTTCTTTTCCCTGGCCACAGTCATCACGGTGGGTGTTTGTGCCTCCTTTCTCTTTCTCAAAGAGCCTTTAACTCACTTTTTAAAAGTTTGCAAGCAAAATTTTTTACTTTGTTGGGTTCTTTTATCTATTCAGCTGTAAATTTGTATCAGGTGTGGCAGCCATGCCTGCTGCTTTCACCCTAGATTTACTCAGATAACACTGGCCAGTGGGACGTTAGAAAAGAGGCTTGGGATGTTGAGTGATCAAATGGCAGCTAGCGTGTGGACTCTCTTCTTGGCTCAGCCAGGCTCTTTCTGTACCTGAGGCACTTCATCCCCTCTAGACTTTTCATAGTCATATGCAAAGAGGGGCTTGTGGGGGTGTGTATGTGCAGTTTATGTTAATATTCGTCAAGTGTTGCGTGATCTACAGCAGTGTGTCCTCTTCCTGTAATAACACCAGCACTTTACTGGAAGTCTTTGGACAAATCTGTTATTAGAGTTGACTGCTGTGATTAGCACATGAGGTTGCATAGAAGCTTTGGGCTAGGCATGTGCTATGTGTTTGTCATCGTATCTTTGCCCTCTCTGAATGCAGGGAGCTGTGAAGCCTTGGGCGAAAGGGCTGCCACAGGTGGCATTTTCTTAGAAGCAGAAAATCCTCCACAAATCCTTGAAAGAGCAAGCAGGAATGGAAGCTGGGTTTGGTGGTTGCTGTCTTGGTGGTATAAATACAAAGCAAAATAAGGGAAAGAGGTCTTGACTTTGAGGTTTATACTATGTAATTACTAATGTAATCAATACACATCACTGTTTTGGTAGTTTCTCCTTCACCAGCCTCTTGATTATTTAAACCAATGGGCACATTTGTATATCGTTTAGTATCCTGAGCTTTATGAATAACTATGGGACATCTTATCAGGGGTTAGAACAGATGTGCTAATAAGCACTTTCAAACCCAGAAGAATGGATACTTCTGGTGTCTTTCATTCTAACAAAAAAAAAAGAAATCCTTCCAGTTCAGTATTTAGGCAGAAAAATGGCCAACCTAATTAGAAAAAGATTTGTCAAGAGCAGGGAAAGCATTTCTCACTTTTTTTGGCATACTGCAATATCAAACTTGTGAATTTTATGTAAAACATTCAGGAAAGAAACAGCCGTTACGACAAATGTGCTATTAGTTCTAAATTAACATAACTAATGAGGTCCTCAGTTCAGTGTGAAAAAAACTAATGAGGTGCTGCAGTGTGCAACATTGTATTACCCAGTCTCTTTCTTCACTTGAGCAAACTTCTGCGTGGTAAAGGTGAGAGCATTAATTGAGTGCAGGACCTGTTTATAAATCCTGAGTGCAGCTCAGGGTTTGACTGGTGCCACCACTGCTCATTCTTGCCTTGTCTGTAATTAACTTTCTGCAGCTTGAAATTCTCCATGAAATGAAGGATGGTCTCTGTTTCAGAGAGGCTACTCTGGTCTAAAGTAAAGAGACCAAACTCCTACTGCATCTCAAAGTCCTTACCTGGCTGTGTGGGCAACTAGGGAACAAGCCAAAAGACTCATAGGAGCAGTCTTCTAGGTAAATAACAGTGTAGGCAAGAGGAGGATAAGAGGCTTGTGACTTTCCATAGGTTGTTCCTTATGACAAATGTGGTACAAGCTCCACTGATCCTTGATGGAGGCATCCAGTGTACTGTCAAAGAGGAGCCTGGCTGCTACGTACAGTTATCTATGTAAGTGTGCCCTGGCACATGTGGAGTGAATGTGGGCTTCACATGTGAGTCCCACCAAATGCGGGAACCTGTTGGGGTCAGTGGGACTCCAGTGGATGGAGCTCGGTGTCAACCTAGGGAGCAGGAGCACCTTCCACTGCAGCTCCTCCATGCCATGTGCTCCCAGTGCTCTCCTTGTGCTGCCTCTGGCACTTGCTGGGTCACTCTGTTAGCTGATTTAGCTCACTGAAGTGGCCCAAAAGTAGGAAAAAGTAAAAAAATAAAAAGGAAATTAGAACTCTTGTGTTGGTTTCTGCCCTCTGGTGAGTCGTGGCTGTGGAAGGAAGGGGTAATGGAGGAAAGGAGCAGTGGGGAAGCCTGGGATGGGAGCAAGGCTGAGGCTGGGGCAGCAGCAGGAAAATTTGGTGGGGAGAAGAGCAGCAGCCCTAGCTTGGTCAGTGAGCTTCTAGACTGTCTGGGCTGCCTGTGAAACCACAACCAAATTCCTCATGTCAATGTCTTCATTTTGGTTATTGTTTGAAGGACTCTCCTTGTATCCAGTTTCCAATCAAAACTTCATGTACTCCATAAAATCTGAGCTTGAATCTGAATATGCTGCACTACAGGGACTGAAGTCCACCAGTCATATAACACAGATGAATGCCTTTGAAAAACAAATCCTTAATCAAAGTTACACTCCATTTGTTTTTTAAGTTTTCATTTTTCCCATTTAAGTAGCTGTTTCATTGCTATGAGAAGCATTAAGAGTTTTCTTGTATTTTTCTTCTTGTGGGCCTTTTAAAACTGAATGTAGCTTGTTATTAATGTCTTGGTGGAGGATATTTTCACTTATCTGCCCTGCCTTTGTAGCTTGAGTCCAAGATTACCTGTGAAGGGTTTTGGGTATCTTCATGCAGAAATTTGTGCATTATTGTTTTGACTATTTGAACACTTCCATTGTAGTGTTTCTTTCTCACTATACTGTCGTAATTATATATTAAGTTAGCTAAAGGCAGAAATTCTTTTTGTTCTGTTATGTCTTTTTTGTCAGCCTGCACAATACACATTGACTTATAAAAACAACGTCCATGAAATTATAGTTTCAACTACTTTGTAACTCTTTTTTTGCACTGCCACGGAAAGAAAGTAAAACCAAGTTGCAAAATGTAGGCAGGTTGAAAAGGCCAATTTCAACATGAGAAAAATGAAGAAAAGATACCTATCTTCAGGAAAAAATACAGTATGTATGCTAACAAGTCATTTATTTCTAAATAGGTGCTGTCTTTGGTCAAAAAGACTGAAGTGGTCACTTTTCTGCTCAGACTTCCTCCTGTGAACGTTTAACCAAGGAACGAAAGTCACTGCTGCAAATTACCTCTGACACTCATGCAGTATTTTCCCTCTGGGATACCCTTTCTGTTTGAGTGGGTGTTTTTTTGGGGTTTTTTTTTGGTTTTTTTTAATGAATGAATCACCATCTCCAATAATAGTGAACTCCCCGAATTATCAGATGAGCTTTTTGAAGTTTGATAAGAAATATGTTTTCATTCCAGCATGGGTTTCTTCCAGAGCAAAACAAGACTTGCGGGAAAAGCTGGGCTTTTCCAACACTTCACCTCCTGAAAATGTCAGTGATAATTTGTTTTGAAATGGTTATTGGAACATATTCAAAGCACATTATCAAAATATTTTGTCTAAAACCCCCCAACCATAACTAGTTTTGATAAAAGATTATTTCAAAGCATGACTCAACAAACACACAAACCTCAAACTGCGGAAAACAGCAAAAAAATTAACATTCCAGATTTCCCCCATAAAGATTAATTTTTTTAAAAATAATGCTTGCCGCCTCTCAGCTCATTAATCTATTCAATGAGACAAGCAAAGGGTTATCTCTGTAAAGAGGTTCACCTCAGCTGTTTCTCTGGATTCACTTGCTGTTTCTTGGTGCCATCTCTTTTTGAGGCCAGCTTTGCTCATGTCCACTCTTTTCAGATTTGCAGATCTCCCAGAAAGCTCTTCCATCCCGCTCTGTCTCTGTGTCTGCTCCTTCCAGGTATGTATGTGCCACGTTCCTCATATTCATTCCTCTTTTGGCAAGCCAAAGAGAAATCATCCAGAGTAATTTAATCCACTGCTAGGTGCCTTTGCACGAGAGTTTGTCCCGTTCCTATGAAAAATCACTCTGGAAGCACAGCATGCTTGCCTTTTCCCTTTTTAACATTTTTCACTCTACAAACACGAGGAAGAATTCAGTGGTAGTACAGCCGAGTATTTCTTACAAGTTGTTTAAGAAAACAGAACTTAGTATTCAGTCCCACCCTCCTGCTGGCTGCACAGCCACATGCAGGTAAATATTGCTGCATCCTTTCAGACAGAGACGTGGGTGCCTGTGCAGTGTTACATAACAGAGAGGGTTAATGTGTGCTGCAAAGTCGTGAAGAAAGTAAGCAGGCATTCGTGTGTCGGGATAGGACAATGGGGTTTTTTTGTTAAGAAAATCTGAAGGTATGCTTAAGCCCTTCCAAGGTATCACACAGGTCACTATTACGTCATTGATGATTTCCATTTTCTGTTCTGTATTGTTTTCTCTTCCTGGCTTAGAGAAGCAAGTTAAAGCTAGATAAATGCTGGGTGTGCTCAAACGGTGTGCATTCAGCTTCTAATGGCTTAATAACCACTTTCTTCTCTCTCATTTGTCATCATTAGTATGTGTCTGTTAACAAAAAACTGTTCAGCAGAATCACAGAAGAAGCTGCCTAATGTTTTACTACCAGATTTGTGAGAAGGAATAGGGTAGGATCGCAAGGAACAATTTTTAGAAGTGAGAAAACATCAGAGTCTTTAAAATTTAATTTCTCACTGTCATCATCCTAATTAGCAATGGGTCTATTTGATGTCTCAGTTTAGAGAGTGAGAATAGTGCTGTTTTGTGTCTGTCACAGTGATTAATGTCTTTTTTATGAATAACCCAGTAACATGTACAGAGTCATGAAATAAATCTATAGACTATGCTGTGCCAGAGCAATTATGTGACATATACCCAGTTACATCAGTGGTGATGTCCTCTGTTTGGATTGCTGAAAAAGCAGACTGATGACAGGATGTCTGCTGAACCAGATAGAAACCATAGCCCTGTGAATATACACTGAATTTAATAATGGTTGTTTACCTTCAATTTCCTACTCATTTTGGATTGTTCTCCTCATCACAGGAACCAGCTTCTCTGCACATTCCACAGGGCAGTGTAAATGGAGGAACAATAAAATCACAGCTAAGTGCATCATATTCATCATGTAATATCTCTGATCCTTTCCTGGAACTGGTAAGAGAAATGGGGTGTATCCCACTGAATCCAAAATGTGGTTGTGCTTGTATTACATGAACAATGGTTATGAAGGGCAGATATTAAAGCAAATCACTAAATTCATATTAATCTTAGTGGGATTTTGACCAGCCCTAAGTGGAAGCCTGTGGCTTTGAGGAATTGATATCTTCATTTTTATTTCACTTTTAAACAATTCCAAGACTCCCGGCATTCATTTCTTATACTGCAGCAAACTTTCTCAGATGTCTTTTCTCGTGCTATGCGACCCAGAAGGTGGCTGGAGTTTCAGAAGCAGATGAAAGAGAGCATTATCCACTTTCTTCCTAAAGGAGTTATTTCTTCAGCTGATCTTGTCTTGAAGAAACATTCCGATATGCATTGTTGTGTCTGTGAAGGAGAGCAATCATAATTAATGTGGCAGCTGACATTAAAATACTATGCAATATCTTATTTTTTTCTTATTCATTGAATGAGAGAGAGTAGAGAGTTAAATATATAATTGAAAAATTGCAAGATGCAATAGATAGTTCTCTGACAGGCAATACCATTTACTTCACACCGACAACTTTCACCTGACCAGACTTTTATGGTCTAGGTTTCATTTTGAGAAATGTAGCACTCTGAAACAACTGACAAGTGATGCCAAATATTAGTCCTAGTAAGAAGTGTTGAAGAATTATCATTTAGAAGGCATCACCAACACATTCTTCTCTTTTGGCTTGACTTACAAGTTACAGTAATTTAGGGTTCTTGTGAGACTATGACACCCTCACACTGAATATAATTCCATGCTGTGTTAATGAAAGTCAGTGTTAATGGATTTGTGTGGACAGAGTTATGGAATTAATAGTATTTAAGATTTGCTTTCCACACATAAATAGCTGGAACACTAAGCTCTTTAAACATTTCTGTGTGTAGTTGGCATGCATAGCCTCTGTTTTGAGAAATTAGGGAGGAATTGGGTAGGCAAGATCCCACGATCTCTGTAGGAAAGTCAAATACAGATTTTCATTCAGCTGAGTCCTTAGTGCATTAACCCCTGCAGAGCACTGTTTCTCGCTGGTTGAAGGGATACATGTGCACAGTATGTTTTCCCTCACTCAAGGATAGTTGTTGAACTTTCTGTGCATGGCTGAAGATGATGTACATAAAAGGGTGCAGGTTTGGACTGACAGCAAACATCTGTACTGGTTTTGTTTCCATGCAGAGGGGGCATGCACAGGTTTCTGTGTTACTGCTGTGTGTTAATACACAGCGTGCCAGTAACTCTTCCTCAGAAAAGATGCAGTTTGACTTCTGCACAATATTTCTTAGGCTTTGGCATGCATGGTTTCACAAAACTGTGCCTGGGTGACAGGAATGAGATTCTGATCTGCTTCTGGCAGTGGACCTACTGGGGCCTGGAGATCACAGTGCTGCTGGAGCAGCACTCTTATAGGAGAAGAATTATGTTTGTTGTGTTTTGTTACTTTTTCCCCTCTGTGAACCATAGGCATGCTAATTGTAAGGTATGTATCTCTGGTTAAAGAAGAAGATAAGCCCTGCTGTTTATCCTTTTTATTTCCTTGTTTGGAAGTGGGAGTGCTGTGTGGAGCTGTGGATGATTTTGCTGATACATGCTCCAGTGCATAGTACATACTTGGAAAGGTCCATTAGAGCTGAAATAAGCTCCTCAAGTTGACTGATGTGAGCTTGAAGATCCTGTCCTATCTGCTGCTCAGCAGAAGTGAGTTTCCAGATTGGATACACAGGGGTTTTTTTAAGACCAGTAACATTTGACCTGTCTTTGCAGATTATTTTGAAAAAACCCACACTTTAACACTGCAAGCCACTTGCTTCTTATTTTTACTTTGATCTTTGGTGAGTTCAGTCACTACAACTTAGTCTCACTGTCACTTTTCACAGATCTGTGGCAAAATGTGATTTTTTTTGTTCAGCCTATAATGAATCAAAAGAACTGATGTGGTTCACTTTTGCCTATTATTTCACCTGTTTAATTAAGTAGTTAATTGTGATTGAAAATTCAGCAGAGGCACACAGAGATTCTTGTTCTCTCTGAAACAATTGAGAAAATTAATTACTTGTCATCTCTTCCAATGACATTTCGTCAATTTGTCTTTTTTGAATACAACATGAATGCTGTAGGTTGGGAAACTTATTTCACATGTACTACAGCAGCAATTAGTTTCAGGAGGAGGAAATACATAGCTCAGGAAGCCTTCCATGTTTGACATCTAAGAAAGGAAGTAGCCACCATGAGTTGTGGGCACTGCTGACTAACTCTGAAATATAAAGTTTTCATATGTAAAGGTTTAAGGGATAAGCTGTTTTTCTGTGAGTTTAGTAAATGAGTATATAAATGTAGTATGCTGATTTTTTATGCCAAAGTCACCTGAAAACTCTTGGCCTCAGATGAATAAGGCAAAAAAAGGGAAAGCGGGAGCATCTCGAGAACTCTACAGAGACTCAGTTGGGTTTTCCCTGTGGGCCAGAGGATGATCTCTCAGTTTAAGGACAAAGCAGGTTTAATTTCTGTTGCTGCTCCTTCGTTGCAACACAAACTCATTGCCGGACATTAACACTCTCTCATCACTCTGCTCGGTGCTGTGGCTAATAGCTGTTTATGGAATGAACCCAACAGGCTGAGTCTTTTGCTTGACTGATGGTGGTCTTAAAATGGAAGATATATTAGTGAGCTGATGATATCATTGCTTTTGTGCTGGTGAGTGTAGCTAGCCTTGTCCTTTAATAGCTTGGTGGGAAGCAGTTTAAAAATTATTTTGGCTGATCTCTGGGTGCCATTATGAACTCATTTAACTTCTATTCCCGTTTCCAGACCATTTAGTTTTAAGCCTCTCATGTGGCATTTGTTAATCAGGATATATATAGAATCAGAAGCAAATGAGAATTAGAATAATGAGAACGGAACACAAAAAAAATCTGTGATTTTTCTGTTCGTACATTTTCATTTTTATTACAGTAATGAAATGCTTAATAATGTACTCTTCAGCTGGTGTAATATATCTTGAGATGGTAGAATTAGTTCATATTTTGGAAAACCCCAATGACAATAAAAGGATACACAGTTTTATGACTAGGTAGCAAACTGGCAATATCACCTGCATGCTAAGTGCAGCTAAAATAACCTAACTAATGAGATAATATGAGATAACATATGGGAGTAAATAAAAAGGTGTTGGTTGGGTGAAGAAATGCCATAAGTTAAGTACATATATAGTTCAAAAAAACATTACAGTTCTGACTCAGGCTCATGAAATTGTGGAAAGTGAGAGTTAAGGCTGCCTCTCTATACTTAATATGCCTTGGTCCCTTTCCAGCAAATATTTTATTATGTGAGCTGTCCCAGTGATTTTGGAATGTGAGAAGCATTGTGGACGTCTCTGAGGGTTTGACAGTGAATTTTTCTCATAGATCTACAAGCAAGGACAAAAGTCCATAGAATGGGGAGAGAGAAAGTTCTTCAGTTCCATTTTTGGGCTGTTGTCGGCAAATAAGCTTTCTGTGCAGCCTGCCCCCCCTCATATTAAGGCATGACTGAAGTGTTTTGTTTACAAATTTGGACTGTGGTTAGAGTTTAGACAGAAGATCTTCATTTTATGTCCCCAGAAAATGTTTTAGTCATAGGGCAAGTTAATTCCACCCCTTCAGCATAGGCAGCCAGGCAAACCTGCAGTCTAAGCTCTCTTCTTTCTGACTCAGATCAAAAGTTTTCCCCTAGAATTGTTGAAATGGAAAGGTGAACTCAGTGTAGGCTGGTACCCCATTACTGAGCTATTCTGACATGATGCCACGAAAAACATGGTTTGCTTCTGCTATAAGATGAAAGCAACGATCAAAGCTTGAAGAGCTGGCATAAAATAAAATGGCTGGTCAGCGCTTCGGGTGGTGATGCTAACAAAGGATGTGGCTTTCAGTCTCAGCACTTAAATGCTCCTCCTTACTTCGGTATCTGATTCCTCTTCATGCACATACCTCATCCAGTGCAATGCTGCCAGGGTCTCTCTTCTCACAGCTCCAATTTTTCTGCACACAGCCAGTTGGGTTACTGATTCATACAGCATTTCCTTTAGGTTGTTGTTTTGTTCCTGCATGCTTAGGATGCCCAGTTTTCTCACTAACATCAACAGGAATAAAAATAACCCCCCAGTTTCTTTGATTGAATTGAGAATTAGTGGTACATACCAGACTCCCTGGCATCACTGGCTGTTCTGTGGGGAACAAAGTTGATATCTCTTCAGTTTATCTATTAACTGTACTCTGAAAACAAATTCTTTTGTTTTCAGTTTTCTTTTTCTTCTTAGGTTGAAACAAAATACCTTAATACTTACCACCAATATCTCCCAAGGCTTAGGGAAAATTAGCAAGGTTATAAAATCTACAGTGTGTGTGGTTTGCTGTTGCAGCTGCACTTTAAAGAAAAAGTAATGTACTCACTTGTCCTCCTTAGAAAAGCATCTATAAATTAGCACTCCTTGAAAAGTTCCTGATGCCTAGCACAATTTCTATATGTTACAGTCAAAATATGGGCGTTCCATTTTTATCACTTCAATCAATTTAAACAGTGTTGCCAAGATCTGAGAGGTCTCTGCTCCAACCTTTTTCCTTATGACATTTTCTTACCTCGTGCCTTTCCTCTAAGGGTCTTAGAAATGGGGTGCCTGAGAGGTGCAGAGTCCCCAAGGTGACTCAGTGCCTTTGCAAGGGTCGGTAATGCCAGCTGTCCATATGGCAAGGGTGAGCGTCACCTGGCTGGATGTCCTGCATCCTGAATGTCTTCCCCATGGCTGGTTGGGCTGAAGACCATTATGCCGTCAGTAGGGATGAGTTTGCCTCCTTCTGGGTGGGTGCCTTTGCAGTGTTTGTGCCTTTGCTGGAGAGCCTGCACCTCTCTTTCCATCCCTCTCACTGGAGTGAGTAATTCCGGTGCTGGAATAATTGTTTATCCAACCCTCTTCAGCTCAGTTGAGGGGTTAAGGGCATACTTCAAATGCAGCACGTTACTGCCTTCTTGCAGTACTAAGAAAGGAGAAGTTTAAGGCAAGTGAGAAAGATTTGTGTTAACTCTGTTGCCAAGGAGTTTTTCTTAAATTCTCACCTTCCATAATATCTGAGTAAAAATAATATCGAATCTATTATATCTCCAAGTTTTTTACTTCTTTATCAACACTAGGATGAAGCAGTTTACAGTCACCAGAAATGCACATGAGCGAGGCAGAGATATTAGAGTTGTTCTTGTCCTTCCATGCCCTGTCCCCTGTGTTTCTTAATCTGCATGTGCAAATTAAACTGAAATTAAACTCTTAATTTATCACCATGTTGTGGTGACAGCAGGCAGGATCAGAACACTTTAAAAACATGTAGCACCACATTAACATCAGAAACAGATTCTTCCCCAGAGAGGAGAGAAGATTTTAAAGAATGCAGAAAGATGCCACAGGGCTGTAATCCCTCTTGCTGCTCAGAAAACTAGTGATTGTTGTCGAAACACTTGGAGGGGGAGGTGTGTCCAATAATCTGCAGAACATATGTAGGATAAGGCTTTCCACTGGAGATGAGAACTTGAAATAAACAACATTTGAGAAAAAAAAAATGGCAAAAGAAAAAAGAGAGGAAAGATTCTGTATGGTCATAACCCAATGTGACTGTCCAGAGAAGTGAACTGCTCCAAGGAGCATCCCTCTGGATGCAGATTGTCTCTGCTACAGAGGGCTGCAGACTCTATCCACATCCCCATGCTCTTTGCTTGCCATGGTATGCTTTTGCAGGGGTTTGAGCTGCCTCCTTGTCCCTTCATGGAATAGTAGCAGGTATCCCAGGATCAGTGAGGGCCATTTGTGAAGACAGCCCATGGTCCTGATTTAGTAAAGCTCTTAAACACGTGCTTAAGGGATTTGCTGATTTGGATGCTGCGCTGTCCGCTGGCTCCCTCCGCGTCTTCTGGCTCGCTGACCGTTTGGCTGTGCAAGTGCTTTAGGATGCTCCCGCCATCGAAAGCTGGGCCCCCTCTTCTCTGCAGCATTAGAAGTGGGGCAGGCGTGCTAGCCTTGCCTCTGCAGGTAGGTCTTTTCTCTGTTGATTTGTGGTGGGAGATGAGCTGGCTGCCCCACGCTCATCCCAGCAGGTAGGAGCATGCTGCGGCATGTGGGGCCACAGTGCATCGTCCTGTCCTGCCGACAGTCCCATAGAGCGTGGTCCCCAGCCTTCTGCCTGCCACGTGCCTGCCAGTGGCACTGCTCTCCAGGAGGTGACCGCCCATCCCATGGACTCCACTCCAGTGCTGTCACCCCCTGCTCAGAACGGCCTCATGTTGCAGACGGTCCCCTGCAGGGCTGTGCCTTCTTTTGGTGGCTGTGAGCAAAGGCATGGGAAAAGGCTTCACTTAAGTGGTTTTGTTTTAGAGACATTTCTGCCTTAACCTGATTGCATGGGGTGGGGTAGTCTTTCCCATGGGGGTGGGGGGTGGGGGGGCAGGAATGAGATTTCAAAGCCTTTGTAAATATGACAGTTTTAAAGCTTGCTGTCTGGATGAAGGCCTTAGACATCACTTTTAAATGCTGAAATTTCCAATCTTTGAGAGCACCTAAGTGATTTAAGACCCTGGGTCTGAGGGCTTTGGCAGGAGTAATTTTCGGTGCTCCTAAGTCACTGTTCTTTTAAATAAAGTTTTATTACCTTAGGATCTTTTCAATATATTACCCTTGTTTCTATATTAAACTTCAGATGGCAAAATCCTCATAAATATTTGTATTCCTGCAGAGACTGGGTAAAGTGAGTTTATTTTTTTGGTCCTGCTTTGCTTCATCCAAGAGACCCCAACTGGGAGAATTTGGAGATCCCCATTTGTTATGTTTTTTCCAGCCCAGAGGTGCCCCTGCCTGCAGCAGTGATGCTCCGCAGGGAAATGCAAACTTGCCAGGCTTTGCTTTCCTCAGCCCAGCATGTGGTTCAGCTCACTGAGAGATGCACAAGTCTGACACACTTTGGAGATTGGCGAGGGGAGATTGTATTGCCTGGCAGAAGCAGGACACACATCCCTCCTGTGCTGCCTGTGAGTTGTGTGCCTCAGGCTCCTTTGCTGAGACAGGTGCTGGTGTTCTTCATTCAGCCACTGCTCCTTCCTTCACGGGAGCAGGGCAAGAGCAGAGCCTGGGGCTGTGCCAAAGCCTCTCTGCAGACACCTGTACCAACAGGCCAAGGTGCAGTTATATTTTCTCCACAGGGATCGGGATCCACGCAGGCTGGTGTGCCCATGGCTGGACTGTTGGTTCACTGTGCCATAGTGCATCCAGACTCCCCCTGGGAGCACCTGAATTTGGGTGTTTGGAGAAGCTATGCCCAAAAGATAGCACTGTGCTGTAATACCCCTTTAAAAGTGGTACTTCAGGCCGCCATGAAGAAGTTGATAAAGAAGTCCAAATTAGTGGGATTGTTTTGTTTGGAGGTTTTCTAATAAGGTTGAGGAAATTTGTAAGGGGCAGACTCAGGACTTCTGTTAAAGCCTCAGATTTGGATTTTCTATCAAATAGTACTGGGGCAGGGCACACAATGCTGGGTTAAGTGCTACAGCTGGGTGCTGTTGCCCTGCACAGTGCTGCGTTGGAAAAGGGGGGCGCAGAGAGAAAGATATGCCTGAAACTATTCTGCAGACCAACATTTCTGCTAATTCACCTGCAAGAAGCAAACCACTTCAAGGGCTTCACTGAAGAAAGAAATATTTTTCCCTTAAGAAGCTTTGAAAGAAAGGGCCCTCTTGACAGAAAAGAAATCCTGGTGATTCAGCTGAGCAGAGTGCAGTGTACTTAGCAAAAAAAAAGAAAGAAATTAAAGTGTTAGCAGAGCCTTGATTATTGGTGACAGAGGAGCATTAGCCAAGTTATAATGGATTGTCAAACCAGGCTCGTGTTTGCTTAGCCTCCCAAGTTCTTTGCACTGAGTCAACATCTAGACATCTGGGATGGGAGGTGGGGGGAGTAACATTTTGTAAAAAAAAAAAGTGAAAATCAGTTGAATTTATGTTCCTATTCTAACGAAAGAAGTGTTTAAAAGGAAAACATACCTTTCAGAGTGAAGCATATGTTTTTGTTCTCTACAAGTGCTTGTTTGAATTCATGTTTGTTAAAGGGCTTGTAGTTAGTAAATCATGGAGGTTTCCCTTGGTAACATAAAAATAGGTGTGATTGGAAAATTTGTAGCAAGAAAATAAAACTGCCTTTCACCCACTTGGACTTGACTTGGTGAGATATTTGAAAACCCGGTTTGACTTAAAAGTACATTTCTTTAAGAAAAAAAGTACCATTAAGACAGAAATTTTCCAGGAAGACACATAGAAGTTGCAGCAACAACACCATGAATCATGTGTCCACCCAAGGACACAGCCATTCCCAAGTGGTGGTGCTTACTGGTGAGGGAAACACATAACACTCGAGTGTGAAAGCAATACCAGCTTGGAAAACAAAGACAGATTTTCTGTAGCACATATAATTTAATTTTCCAGCCTTGTCCTTCTGTACACTAATTCAGTCACTTCTTAAATTTAGGAGCCCTTGGCTTTGATAGGCACAGCCCTGGTGCCCTCCTGTCATTGTATTTGTGTGTGAAAATAGTTGTGCCCAGCTTTATACCACACTGCAACCTGTGCTGGTCAAAAGCTCAGGGGAGCAAATGGACAGACAACAGCCAGCTTGAGAAGGCTTTGGGTCAGGTCCTGGTGCTAATGAAAAAAGGAATGATACTTCTGAATGCAAAGTTTCCTCTTTGTCCTGCACTGCTCCCTAAGGGAGCTGGGAACGGTGCCGTATTTTCACACGCTGACAGGAGTGCACAGGCAAGAGGAGGCAGGCACAGACTTTGGGATGAAAATTTGGCTTTAGCCTTCCAGTCTCAAATGAGGCTTTTTGAGGACCAGGGGTTACCATGGATGACTCTGCAGCACAGCTGATAGAAATATCCCACTGAAGGTGCATCTGCTGATACCTTCAGAAAATTCTGTGCCTTTTGGTTTCATCCAGTTAGCCAGCAAGGGATTTCCTTGGGAGTCACTATGCTACTGCATCTGTCTAATTTTGAACAGAAAATCCTGTTGGTTACAGAGTCCCAACATTTTGTTTTGATGTTGTATATGTGGGCAGATTTAGTAACTTGCAAAATTCAGTACATCATAATCAGTTTCTGGGTCACCGAAGAGACTTGGCAAACTTTTGGTGTACTTTGTAATGTGTTTTTTCTGTTTTAAGTCAAACCAGAGTGAGAGCCTTGAATTTGAGTGTTCTGATTTATTTCATCTGTTTTTAGAAGATATCTTTGGTTTTGTTGTACACAGGAAAAAGAAGACCCTGGTGGAACATTGCACTCATAAAACAACAACAAAAAAGAAGAAACAATTATGAAACAGGAGTATTTGAAGACACGGTATGTCAGTCATTTAATCTGCATTCAAATTAAACTATTTTTTAAGTAGTACGTTCTTTCTAATTCTGCTACACTAATAAAGAGGGTGTATTCAGCAAGGGTTAACTTTCTCTTGTGCACAAGGATCTAATTCATTTAAATCCCTGTTGAGTTTTTAGCACACAAATGAAGTGTTATGTGGTTATGCTGGAGCACTTGGCATTGGGTGAATTTTTCCCATTGCAATGTTGACTTACCAGACATGTGCAAAGCCTGTCCACCTCACTGTGGCTGTGGCAGTGGAGCAGAAGGCAGTGCTGTGAGCAGCCCTGATGCAGGTGGAGCAGCCCAGGTCTATGTACAGTGACCCTCCTGCCACTGGGAAGGACAGTGCATTTTGCTGGGTAGTTGTCCTGACTCAAGGCACTCTGTATTTTCTGAACTAAGGAGTTTACAGATCTTGCAGACCTGGGAAGATGGAGAAAATGTTTGTGAAATTTAAACAAAACTGAGCATCTTCACACGCTGCACGTGGGGACTTTGGTGTGTGCATACTGCTTTTGGTAGCTGCAGGGACTTTATGCTGTGAAGTGTTTTAGAATGATGACGCTCAAGACCAGGATTGCAGTTCTAATGTATGGATCACAGAGATTCAGGAGTAATACCAAGCCTAGGCCTGTTTTGTAACACACCTTTGCGGTAACTGAAGATGCAAAGTTGGTGTTTGCATGTGGCATGTTGAGTCCCACCCCGTTATATTACAAAATAATAGAAACATAGACAATTCTGTAAAAACAAGGGTATATGTGGGCTTCTCGTTATGAAAATACACATTATTGTAAACTTACCCAATTGAGTGAGAAGAGAGGAGACACTAATACTTCATATACCAATGCTGGGCTGGTTTTCATTTACCAGGCCTTCTTTGTACTCTTTTGGCAAGGTAGAAGTCTTTGTACAGTTGAAAATATAAATTGCACATCAGAAAAGCCTTTTTTTTACAATGCCAAACTAGTATAAAAGAGACTTAGTGTAGAGAGGGCCAGACTTATTGTTTGCCTTTCCTTGGCCTTTTCTCATCAACACAAACCAGCTTGTTCTGGAACTTTATCAGCATATGGATTGGAGTTATAATTTGGTTTGGACTGTTCTTTTTTTGGAAGGAAATGTTAATGTTTCCAAAAGAGTGACGTTCTTAGGGTGTTGAAGCAACACACGCTTGTCTTCTACGCTGTTCTTTATAAATGTGCAACCAGGTATTTACAGTATCTGTGCTTAGCAAATATCTCTTGACTGGGAAATTTTTGCCTACATGGTTGCGCTACAGGCACAGGAAGTCTTTAAAGATGTTTTGTTAAAAAAAAAGCATCCTAGTTTGTGAAATCAATAGACATCTTTCTTCTGGTTAAATTTTCAGTCCTGAAAGTTAAATAATTAAGACAAGGTGGTGTTAGGTCATAAGATGAACTCGATAATCTCAAAGGTTTTTTCCAACCTAGTTGATTCCATAATTCCGTGAAGATTAAAAGATAGTTTTTCATGAGAGTTTTAGGGTGAGTCCCACGTTCATTGCATATTCATTTGAATACTCAATAAACTGAATTTAGCCTGAAAACCTATCCAGAAGTGTGATGGGGATTTAATTCTCAGTGGTAACATTGCATGCAGGAAGACAAAAGTAAATGAAGGGAGTAAAAATTACATCTGTTTTTGACCAGACGGTCCTGTGTTTACAGCTAGACACTCATCATACTTGCATTTTCATGTGTTTTGTTTTCAGTGTTAACTTGAAAGAATATGAATCATGCAGAGGGCAAAGATTGAGATAATTTTCCTGACACTGAATATTTTACTTTAGGATTCACAAACCATTTACCCTCAGCAGTAAGAAAATCTTCTCATTGCCTTTAGGCAATGTTGTGTTGTGAAAGGTTGCAGTGTAACATGCGCGTCCTACTTCCTGATTTCTCCATGGAGTAATCCAAAAAGTCCTTGAAAATTTAGAATGCTCCTTTTTAATTGTCACAGTACTTTGGAGTCACTGTCTCCTTGATAAATCTGTCTCTCCCCCCTTACTGATAAATTACCATTGTTTGACATAAAAGTACCCTTTAACTGGTTTTGATTTCAGTATTAGGCTATGGAAAAAAAAAGGAGTGATGCTTTGGAGGTGAAGCAAAAAAATAAGGAATAAAAAGTGCTTTGACTTTTGTCATCAATGTTATATGGCAATATTCACCCACTTCAAGATTTTGCTGTACAGTGGAAATGAGGTCTCTGCCAAGTGGGCAAGTGTTCCTGAGTTATGTAAGATCAAAACCTTTTAGAAAAATGAATGGCAGCAAGCAGCCTGACATTAAGTTATACTATTGATGATGAGGAGGGTGCATCTAGTTTTCCTTCTCTAAAAGCTAACTGCAAAGTGATGTGCTATTTTAGCCACTAAAATCTTCTCTGAGTATGGCTTGTCATAGAATTATTCGTATTTTCCTTTCAAGCTGCATTCTCTTTGAAACAGACTTATATGTAGATGAACCTCATTGGCTAGGGGTACTTACACCCAGATCCATCAGTCCTTCAGTGCTCAACCTCTCTACACCTGACCAGAGCTCCTAGCACTGGAAACAGAAAAAAGAAATCCAGCTTAGAAACCTAAGTTCCATATTCAGTGAACAAGCAGAAATCAGTGTATGAGAATGGGATAGGTTATTGCAAAATGTTGTCCATAAATGTCAGTACTAAGGATTGCTAAGAACTATGAAGAAATAACTTAAGTACAAACCACGTAGTAGATGGACAGCTGAGGTACTCTATAGACATATCCAGAAGGCTTAGATTTTGGAACAAACTTTGTTGGGAAGTAGCTGAATTGCTGTCACTGAGGTCTTTCAAGAAGAGATTAGACAGAATCTAGGAGGGACAGTCTGGGCACTTTGGAGCTTGATTCAAAAAAAGACAGCACATATTTCATGGGATGAAATCACAAAAATGTCATGCTGGAAAAGACTTCAAAAGATTAACTTATTTGGTCCTGCTGTGGGCATACTGACAACATGGTTGCAGAAAGGATTTGCTCTAGCTATTTTGTGAACAGGGTGATATTAGAAATCCATGAGCAATTCAAAATAATTGTGATGCTTTTGAAACCAAATATTGATTTTGTTTTCTTCTGAGCTAAAAGACTAATACACCATGAATTAGTGGTAGGCCTCTTGCTGTACTGTGCCTTGTGACTTTTGGTGTCTCTAAACTGGGGAGGAAAACACTGTCTTGATGAGCTATTATGTAAACAATAAAATACATAAAAATATTTACCAAACTTATGTCTACAAAGGTATAATTGCAGGTTAGACTGTCCTCAGCTAGTTGTTATGGACAAGATGTCCTGTTGCGTCCCTTTTAAAATTAGTGCATTTCTTTTTTGGCTGTATGCTTCAGATGAGTTCCACATGTACTCCAGATTTAGCAAATTCATCATTGGTGTCTTATTATCACTTGAAATTGCTTCACAGTTAGGCCAGATCCAGGATTCTCATTTGTTTTCCATAGCATGGATCACATTTTAATACAGAGTGTCTCATGTATCTCTCCTCTTCCCATTCTGCAGTTGTGAAACACCCTTGTGGTGTGGATAATTATTACATCCATGGAAAAGTGAAGTTAGGAAAGTATTTCATGCAACTTTAGCTTCATAACAGTTTAACAGCTGGAACTGGGGAGAGCCAGCACTGTGTGACTGGCCAGTTCTCCACTGCAGGCCATTTCTGAGAACATCTGACAATATGTCTTATAGTATTTCACTTCTAACTTGTCTGTCTGAGTTCATTAGTGGTTGCTTCTAAGGATTCTGCCTTCCTTCAGTGCTCTGTCCCTTTCCATCTCTCTTTTCCTCTCTGCTGACAAGACCAAAGCTAGAAAGCACAGTGAAAGGCAGCACTCTCCAAGTCACAGGGTACCGACACTGTGTGTGAGTCCAGGGGCGAGAGGAGAGAGACCACAGACCAGTACAGGCTTTTCTTCCAGGAAACTGGAAGAAGGCTTGGTCAAGTATTCCTCACTATCCCCACTTTCTGAAAAAGGATTTAATTTTCAGCCAAACACCCACCTCTAAGGAAACTGGTTGTGAATCTCTGAAAAATACTGATTAAATGCAACTTGGCAACAAATCATCATGGAGCATCTCTTGACAAACATGATCTGGTACGTGCAACTTCCACTGAATTTCATTCCTATTGCAGCTGAACTTGGGGGAATGATATTAATGTATTTGGGGCTGAGAGAGAGCTGTTTTTCAGAGGTATGTAGGGACCTCCCTCTTCCTTTTCATACATTTATTCTAGTGAGTTTTCCACTCTTTCAAAGATGACCAACAACATGGGAGACTCCTTCCATAACCACTTAGACCCATTTTCTGTCTCTGCTCAATAAAATATGCTGGCCAGGATGAATACATTTTGATAAGCCAATTTAATCCATGGGGTTTGCATGTTCATTTCATGTTTCTCTCCCCTTTTCCTCATGAAGAGGTGCTGCCTGCCCATTGTTTGTAACCAGAAAGACTCTTTGAGGATAGCTTAAGGGATTAAACTGACCAAGTTTATTTTGTTTGGTCATTAGGATTGTACAGAACACAATACAAATGTGTACGTTATCAATCTAAAATGAGTGCTCTGTTGCTTTGATTACAACAACAGGGATTGATTAAGATCTGCCAGATATGTTACTGCATTTGTATTTGTACACACTTATTTACAATATAGCCATTGTCACAGATGGATTGCAGGACTGGGTGGATGACTGGTCTGGCCCCAGAGGGCATTTCTCACGTGCCTGTGTTGTTAAAGCCCTCAGAAGCCCAGGAGCATTCCTGTATGCCTTGTACCAGGGCATCCCCAAGCAAAGATGTGCTGCCAGCTCTACTTCAGCATGTAGCACCTCGGAGCACCACCATGCCACTGCCAGGTGAGGCATCTGTCATGGGAATATAGTTCACAAACATGCTGTCTAATTGAAATATAAAACATTATGGACACTGGCCAAAAAGACACCATTTTGATCAATATGATACAGAGGTTGTATTGGGATGTCTTGCTCCCTCAGTCTTTCATAAAATCCCTATAGAAGCTAAAAGTAAATGTTCTCTTGGAAGTGTGATGTGAGGGGAAAAAAGCAATCTGCATTTCAGCCATTCTTTAATGAAATCTAATATGTGGATATTACGAGAGGAGATGGCATTGTAGGGTAGAAGGTTCTTAGAAGGCCAAACCCACTGTGAAAATCTGTTTCAGTACTAACATGGAAGCACGAATTTAGTTGCGCAATGGTTACTCACCAGTTCTGAAAAAAACATAGAAATTGTTTCCAGGTTCAAATTAGACAAAACAATGTGTGCTCTGTGACACACTGGTCCTCAATTTTATGGCAAGAACCTCCAGTTTCTTTGGCAGTTCAAAGCTGAGCTCTACAGTGCACTGAAAGTTTTGTGGCAGCTTCATAAACACTCCCAAACTCTGGAATATATTGAACAGCGAGCGATTTGATTATACATAATAAGTCGATTGAAATTGCTCCTTGTATATGGTTTAAATGAGGCTTGATCTGGGGTTTTGGCATGGTGAAGATGGAAAGAGCTTGAGACAGAGAAGGGAAGATCTTCTGTATACACTGAAGCCAGAGAACTTGGAAGAGGGATTTTGGGGATTTAATGAATACAAACTCCCCCTATTTTTTCTATATTTGCCATGAGCACTAGTTTTGTCTGCTGGATGATGGGTGGGCAGGAAGTGTAGGGTGTGCTCTGGGTGATCTGGAAGATGAGCGGGTGCTCTGCAGAAACAAAGGGTTTGGCCCAGGCACGTCAGACCCAGACAGGGCTGTTCTACTTGGATGGAGCTCTCCTGGGATGTTGCAGCAAATAAGGTAAGGTAGTCATTGAAACAGCTTCTGGGCAGTGTTTGCTACCCTAGATACTTAAAATGACAAATATGTTGAAAGCTGAAATCTGTGTTGAAATGGTTTTCTTCTCTCTTTTGGACTAAGTGGGTTTTTAGATGATAACTGGCATATCAGCCAGTGCAATTCCAGGGCGAAGAACCTTCAAATTTGATTATTTCTAAGTATTAGGATCTTTCTGTCACATAACTCAGTGCCACCAATGGCTTATCTGAACCTTTTGTTGAGCTCTGTAACTGGAGACAAGAGCATTTTCAAACTTAATATATTTCACCTGATTAGAACCAGGGTCCAAAAAAATCCCCTCTTCTCAACAGTCAAATACGGAGGGGATGAAGGTAAAACTAGTCTAAGTATTATCTCAGACTAAAGAATACTTTGCTTTTGTTTGATAATGAGACTATATTTTGTAAGGGAGACTATGGGAATAAAGCTAGCCAGGAGTAACTGTGGAAGTGCAAATGAGTGCATTTGCAATTGAAGAGTAGCTGGATAATGTCCATCCCATAATAGTCCAAGATACAGCAGAGGAAATTGCAGGTCTGGTAGAAAGGATTTTTAATAACCTATGAACTCCAAGGCAGCACTTTATGGTTGGGGGATAATGCCTGTAACACCCTCTCTTGCAGGAAGGGAAAAATAATCTGGGCAGCTCGTTAGTGTCACCTCAGTAGTATGCAGAGATTTGAAACAATAGAGAACAAAGACAGGCAAGTGAAGAATGTAAAAATTAAAAACAACAGGAGTTTTTCAAAGGTGAATTGTACCAGGTTAGATGATATTTTTCTTTTACAAGGTAATTCCTCTGCAAAGGAAGTGAAGTGTAGAGATTCAATCTAGCCCGACTTCAGTGCCACTGAGCTGTGCAGGAGTCTGAAATAACCTGAGGGAGATGGGAATTTGTAGGCAGACTCTCAAGTGGTAGGGGACGGTTTAAAGAAGAGGCCACAGAGCCACCACCTGAAAGGGCAAGGGTTGAGCTGGAGGAAGAGAGCCATGGCATTCCTCCTGCAGCATCTGGAAAGTGTTCCTGTTTAATTGTGCCATTGATAACTTTGTCACCAGAAGTCACAGCAGGCTGAGGAAACCAGCCGGGAGTTGTTGTCTGAAGGTTTGAAATAATATCCCGGCAAAACCAGATGGACCTTCCGGATGGTATGTGAGCAGCTGGACAAAATATAGCAAGGCAAAGGGCAAGGTGAAGGAAGTTAACACCTCAGTACACATTCCTTTGATGAGACCTCCTAGTGTAACCTCCTATGCTGAGTAAAAGTTGCTTGCTTTACTAAACAGTCTTCAATTAGGTGAGCCCAAGCTACTGTTTCTCATAGCATGTCAACTGATTTTCATGTAAAGACTGTAAGTAGGCTGAGGTTACTCTGAGAGCTAGAGGTGGATCAGGCAATTTGCTGGTTTGTGGTTTTTTTAAATTGTTTTTTGTTCTGCAGAAGTTAAAGGTATGGACTGTATGAAGGGCAATGCAGAAAGATAATGATTAATGCATATAAACACTGTTGACTATCTACATCAGGAACTTTGTCTCTAATGGCAGCCACTCTAATGGCTTAAGCCAACATTTCCATTTTGGGAAAAAGAATAACAAGGAATTTTAAAAAAATATTTGTGAAATTTTGGGAAAAGTCAAATCTGTGTTTGGGAATGGTTTGATTGGCAAAAAAGTTTTGGTTGTTCTACCGCTTGCTAAAAAACCTGATTTTTTAAAAATTAAAATTTCTGCATGTTTGGAGGGTAGCTTAATAAACACTGGTAAAAATATTTCAACATTAAAAAATACAATAATGTTACCTATATTCATATATGCTGGATTTATATTGTCTAGTTAGTACTTTTTAAAAGTTAAATAGAATGATAAAAAAGCATTAAGTATTTTCATGTCTCTATTCTCAGCTCTAGCACAGGAGGTTTTTAGAGGTAGATTGTTGAAACACACTTTACAGTGACTACGACAAGTTAGTGCTGGGCTGGGGAATGTATTTCCAGAAGTGGTGCAGATTGCTGTTGGGAGAAGTACAGATTTGCATTCTCCTATGTTTAGACTTAGAAATAGGGAGAGAGGAGATGTGGGACTTGCTTTTTTCTGTAATCACTGGTGAATCACTTAGAGAAAGTTTTCTGACTTGGGTCACTTTAACTAACTTACGATTCCAAATTAATGTGTCAGCCTGTGTGGCATATGTTTCAGAGGGCCCAATCAGCCTGTTTATACTGGCTTTGGGAGTAGACACACAAATTAAAAAAAAAAAAAAAAAAAGCGGATTTAGGTGCTGAACATCAGGTATCTGACTTGGAGAAAAAATAGTACTACTTTTAATCTGTCTTGCTTTACTTTCTTCTTAATGTGAGATCCCAAGTTGCAAACCCAGATTATCTTGATGTTTTCCTTTGCCTTTTTCAAGGAAAAAATTCTTGCTGGCTTATATTCAGGAGAGCTTTGGACAGAGCAAGGGCTGAGAATAGAATGATTAAGCCTCAGTCAGAACCTCTCTTGCTTCTTTGTGACTTCCAGAGCTCCATTCTAAGTCGCTCAGATGCACCTCCAGCACCAGGAATTAATCATCTGCTGACAGAGAGAGAGTGAAAAGCCATTAGTTTTATAGGAGCTTTTCCCCCTTGAAATTCCATTGCTGTTTGACTCTTTCTGAGAGATGATGTTGAAACTGAGGATAAATTCAGTTTCAACATTTTCATATTCTTTGCAGTCACTGCCAGGAAAGTGCTCAAGTCTTATGCAATAATGGCCTGGACTCCTTTCAACGTTTGCTGTGGTCGTCACGGCACTGTAATGATCTCAGCTCCATACATCCCGAGTGCTGGATGCAATCTGCTTGCAGAGCCTTCTCTGCACAGGGCTGAAACTTCAGAAGCAGTCATAGAATCATAGAAACCCCTGAGCTGGAAGGGACCCATAAGGATCATCGAGTCCAGCTCCTGGCCCTGCACAGAACCATCCCCAAGAGCCACACCATGTGCCTGAGAGCATTGTCCAAAGGCTTCGTGAACTCTGTCAGGCTTGGAGCTGTGACCACTCCACTGTGGAGCCTGTTCTAGTGCCCAAACATCCTGTGGCTGTGAAACCTTTTCCTAATACCCAACCTCCCCTGACACAGCTCCATGCCATGCTCTCAGGTCCGCTCTGTGAGTTGCATTCTCAGGAACCCTCCTGTGTGGCACTGGAGCAGATAAAGGGAGTGGCTCTAGGTACAGCACAGGTACAGCAGTGTTCCCAGCCCTGAGCTGCCCTGCCTGGGCACTGCAGGCTGTGGAGCCCAGGTGCAGCAGCCCACAAAAGCTTGCTCATGTGCCTTCCTGTAGTGCAGCCTTCCTTCCCACCCGGTGCCCTGGTGCTCCTGTTGATCCTGCTGCACACGTGGGCTTTTTGTACCCCCACAGCTCCTGGGAGATGCAGATGCCAAGAAGCAGGCTCTTCTTTCATGTATCCCCCCCTATTGTTTAGAGTACCATCTAAGCACCTGACTGGTTTTATTTTTAATGTAGAAATATACACAATGTGATTCAGAATTCACCTTGGGCTCTCCAGTTTTTAGGAAAGGCTGCCTTGTGTAATAATTTTCAAGTTGCAGTGATCTCCCCATTTCCCTCAGACAGCCACGTTACTGGCTGCTCATTCCAGAAGGAGATGGTGTTGGCTAATGGCTGGAACATTGTAGCCTTGTCACCTTGTTTATAGCACCTCCCTGTTACTATCCATATGACCTACACCACGGGGGCTAAGCTATTTCTTTATCATTTTTACTGTCTGTGAAAGAAGGTTAAAACCACCAACTTTGTGGGATGTTGTAGAGCTTTAATGGCTCAAAAGTACTTTAAAATTATCAGGTAAATGATTGCAAATGAATACCCAGACAGTTATTAGAATTCTCTAATTCTCCTCTGACGCATGATGCCTGGCTACTTTGAAGTGTCCCTTCTGTGTTTGTTTGGGGTCTTTTTAGTAGCTAAATAGCCTTAGTGTGGAGAAACAGGAATAGTTCATGCAAACACAAAAAGCCCTGAAGATGGAAAGAAACTACTTACATGAGACAGGAAAAGAATGACTCAGTAATTAGTTTTTGGAAGAGAGCATTTGATAGGCAAAGTGGATAAATTTAAAGGTCAGTCTCAGTTACAAAATACTATTCAGATTACTTAATATAATACCAATTTTTCTGTTATTTCATCTCTATGAGGCAAAATGCTTGCAGTTATTCAGGCAGCAGACTCTTCCCTTAAGAAATTCAAGTGATCCAAAGCATAATTGCCTCTCCCTCATTGAAGGCATATTTCCACAAACTCTCACCTCTCTCTCCAACCTCAAGGTTACTACATGGAGATTATAATGAGAAGGAAACTTGATATATTCCTTGTCTTCAAACTTGTAGAATTGTGATACCCAAAGGAACCACTACTTTGTGATTTATGACTCCTCTATTTTGTTATGAAGAAATGTTAAACATCTTTAAAATGTTAAATATCATGTTATCCAAGTTTGGCTGCTGATTGCAACATGCTCACCCTTTATTCCCTAGAAGAATTTGCAGAATACCTTTCTGTAACTTTCCACATTGCTATCAGCTTTGCAGTGCTATGCCTTATTTGTACAAGTGGAAGCTTTTCCAGTTGTCTGGGTAATTGTACCATCTGAGGGATATTACCCTCTTTTGTAGCCTGCAGATTCTTCTGAATCATTTCCTATGTTAATAAAGCCTTTTATTTTTGTATTAAAAAAGTCTCCAAACCTGATTTAAACTAAATGCATAGTATGTTCTTCTCTTCTCAGAGGGGTCCCACACAGCCCTTGACTGCACTTCCATTAACACCAAGAAAAATTCCTTTTCTGCTTGAAAGGGAGTAAGTGATAAAGTGCTAAAGTGCTGTTGGGGTGTTGGTGATAGTATCAAGCTGCACAGCATTTTTAACAGATAATACTGAAACATGAGGCAAACCTACAAAAAAAAAAAAAAAGAGAGACAAGAAAAGAAAAAAGACAACTCAAAATAATTTAAACTGAAATGTTAGGTAAGCCAACGACAGGACACCAAGCCAGGAATCAAACAGGTCTGTGCTCTGTTCTGCCTTTCGCCTGGAAATAATGTTCTATCCCAAGTCAGCAGTTTAGCCAGGAAGCAAAACAACTTTTTTCTTAAGAGACAGTGGGTGAAGCTGTAACTACTGCAACTGGTTGACTGTGGGAAGGTTGCTTGATTGTCTCAAGGTGCAAAGTTTTTAAGCATTATCTTTATATTATCTTTAATTTTAAATGTGAAGCTGACTGGTAAAAAGATTTGCTGCTTGGTCATGTCAATTCCTTTCCATTTATTTTCAATTTATATTTGGTGATCAGAGCAAAAATGAATATTTTTAGAAGTAAACAAACAAAATAATCACCAGGACAGTACTCTACTACTGAATCATAACTTTGCTCTTCCAGGAGGGTTCATGGCAAGAAATTGACGTATTATTCCAGGGAGATGGCAGTGGGAAGCCTTTCCCCATCTCTTCATCTCATGGAAACACACTTCTGTATGCATGGTAGGTGTCACTTTCTGCAAGAGGGAATGAAGGAACCTGAACAGAGAGCTGAGCTGAAGCCTGGCCTGAGAGCATACGGGCTTTGTGCAGCCTCTCAGTCTGAGCCCTGCAGAAAGATGTGTAAACTTGAGCCTTCACAGCTGATTTCTACAGATTCTTCCGCAAATGCAAATCCTACTGGTCAGAAATTTGAGGTCTAAAAAAATCTGCTTCATTTTGCTCACCTGAATAAGGGATCTCTTGCTTTCCAAGAGCATGGTGACTTGTCATCAGTATAGTAAAACATGCTGTTGCTTTTCTCTAAAGGATGTAAAGACCTGCAGTGACCTAAAACCCAGAAGGTGACAAGTCCTAGGAAAATGAAAGGACGAAAACAACAGAGTATTGCAAATCTCCTTTTGTTTAGTTGAGAGAAAATGTTTAGGAGCCAGAAGGTGCTGCAGTAGTACTGAAGGCTTAGATTTCAAGAACAGAAGTTTTACAAATCTACAGAAACTTTGAGCATGTGCTTTTGTCCCGTTGGAACAGCTGTTGGTATACGTGTTCTGTTGAACAGGGATTGGATTATACACGTTCTTTAAATTAAGTACATCCTTAACTGCCTAGTAAGATCAGGGTCTTAGTGGCCTGGCTGTGGTGAGAAGGAACACCGCAGATCCAGGGATGTGCAAACAAACTGGAGAATTATATTAAGAAATCTGAATTTAGGATGCAACAGATTAAAATTCCTCTGAAAAAAGATATGCAGAGAACAACTAAAACCGAATGTGACTTCACAAGGGACTACTCAACAATCCTGAGGTTAACAAATGAACTCTGGAAATGGAAAACAGAGGTGGCAGCTACACAAGAACATTCTCTAAGTTACTTCTAGCAGGAAAAAATGAGAGTTAAAAGCCATGATGAGTTAAAACTGGGCAAGGCAAAGCAATTCAGGGATGAGGAGGGGCATTTATAAGCAGTTTGATGGTACTGTGGGCAAATGTGAAATGGCCTGATAATCACTGAGAGGAAAGTAACCCAAAACCTTCCACACTGCAGATAATTTCGTTTTCAAGCTACGTTAGCAGCCAGATAGGGGTATCAGGTAAAGTACCTATGGATTGGAACAGAAGAAAGATGTCTCAAAACCAAGAGTGCTTAAACATCAGATGGAAGTGTGTGCATCAGACAGTCTCCAGGGTACAAAGAAACAGGCAATAGGGAAAATCATGGGTAAAAAACGGTGAAGAATGCTGGTACCTTCTCTAAGCTGGGGACTCCTGAAACGTTCATCCAAAAGATGTCACTCCTACCAAGGCTAGTACAGCCTTCCAAGAGTACTCTTCTGCCTAGTATGGCTATGGCTACAAAATGAGTCACAAGTCTCTGTGGGGAAATTGTTTTTTGACTACTTGGGGTATGTGTCAGTGGACCACTTGTGACAGCATTTATGGCGTTCACAACTCTGAACTCGCAACGCCCTGTGGAGCATCCCTGGGATCCCACGCTGAATCTCCACCCACTTGTCTAGCTGTTTGCCATCTCTTATGTGGCCAACAGCATGAGAGCATTTTCCAGATGAATAAAAAAAAAAGTACATGGAGACCAGTTGGAAGTGCAGACCTTGGTATGTGTATTCCTGTGGCTGCCAAGGTAACAGTGAAACATGGTCTCTGCATAGTTCATATGCTCATGGCTTCCATGGAAATGTGTGTCCTTGTGCTTCTTGTCCTTTCTCTGTTCTTCAAGAAGCCTTCAGGCATGGCAGCACACAGACAGCCACACATCCACCCACCACCAGTGAAAGAGGGAACTGGAAATGCTGCGGCAAGGAGGTGATCCAGGAGAATGAAGACTAAATAGGAGGTGGGTGAGGTTGGAAGTGCCATGGCGGGGAGGACACAAGGAAGGGTAGGCTGGGCAGGGAGGAGATGTGGGTAGGGTGGATTAGGTCTCCAGTGTAGGCTGGGTTGGGAGCCATGCTGATGTTCCTCAGGACTCTTAGATCTACACCCAACACTGCTGGCTGGGGGAGGCCTGAGGGGGCCTGGCCAAGGAGGTGGAAGGGACAGACCTGGATGAAAACAAGCTGAAGTACAGCCTGTTGAGCCAAGGCTGTGAGAGAGACCCTCAACTGCCTTAAGGATCTGCAAAACAGTGAGATATCTGAGTTCATGATTTCTCTGCTGCCAGCAGATGCCTGGGGAGATCACTGGCAATCAGCATGTTCATATCCCCGGAGAGCTCTGACAACCTACTCAGACCACTCTTTGCTTCTCCTTGCTCAGATGCAGAAGCCTGGTGGTGCTGCAGGCAATGAAGATAAAGGTATTTTGCTGCCACTGCTCGTTAGGTACTGCCATCCACCCTGTGTGTTGAGACACAGAAAAATGTGCTGTGTGGTAATGGCATTCAGGGCCCATCTGTCCCTGGAAGATGTACTTGCAAGGGCTAAAATTAAACAGCATGGATGATTTTAATTCTGGGTTTCTTCAGCAGTGTTTTGGGAGAAACCTTAATATCGTGTTTTGAACAGAGATTTCTTTGCATAATTCCCTGCTGGCTTTACTTCCCTGCCACCTTCTTTCTGCAGGCTACTTGTGTGGAAATATTCCCTCCAGACTTCCTCCTTCCAGCTGTGCCACTCTGCTTTGGAGCCTGATGGATTCTTCCTGCTCAGCACCTGAGTCCAGCAAGAAGCACCAGCAGGGCAGAGGAGACAAGGCAGGTGCGTGGTCTTGTGGTATGTCAGCTGTGCCCAGCATGGGCAGCATCCGTGAGCAAGCACAAGGTGGACCTGGGACAGGGCATCCCTCAGTGTCTGCAATCTGTACTATTTCAGGGGTTTTCCAGTGATTAAACCTCAGGCAGATTCGTAACAGGGAGGAGATAGGAGTAGGGATAAGTAGGATAAATGGGAGTATTTAAGCTGTAGATATATTGACTTAAGTAAACAGGTGTCTCTTGTAAAAGACAGTAAATGAGAATATGTCATGTGAAGTCTGATGTTCTTGCCATGTATACTGATAACACAGAAGGGCTGCCTCTGAGTGCTTGTGGAGACAGAAAGGGCAGGGTGTATAAATTCAGGCTCTACTCTGTAGCATGCTGCTTCCCTGGGCTTTTGTTTCAGCCTCACCACTCAGTCTTGGGAGTGAGCATATGTCCAAAAAGTGAGTTAAGAGATCTAGGAGCTCATGGACCTGCAGCTTGTGGTTGGCAGTGCAACGTGGTGCTGCGGGGCATTGGTGGGGACAGCAGCTCTTGGTCACTCCCCAGTTTGGCTTCACCCTGCACTGTGTGCAGGTGATGGGCTCGCTGAGCTCACATCCCACCACTGGGCAGAAACGGCTTCTGGTTCTCTGCTGCAGCACTCAAGTCACCTGGGAAATGCAGGTCCTGGAGCCTGTCAAATATAGCCCTGGGTTTTATACATTGCTGAGAGGTTTATGAGGCCATCTGTCTTGAACCAATGACATGACACAATGTTGTTTCTTCAAATATTAGGCAGTATTTCCATAAATATAACTTCTGGTATGAATTTCTGAATTTTGCTATTTTTCTGTTCTAGTGAATAATGGAAATAATTTGATATAAGTGACAGTAGAGGAAGAATTCAATGCCATGAATTAGCAATAGTTTTGAGTTTCTTTCAGTATGGATACTGAAAATGCTCTTATCTGGAGTTTGCAAATTATGGATTGTAATCTGAGGCTTTTAGTAGTGTGTTTACATGCTGTGTCTGTCTGTCTGTCTGTCTATCTATCTATCTATCTATCTATTCATCTCCAGGAGCCAAAGCAAGGCTCATCTTTTCACTGCTGATCTCACTTAATTTTTTATTTCACTTTGATCTGTTTAGGATATCTTTGGGCTCTCCTCTTGCCCAGAGAGTGGTATCTAAAGGAGTTTAGAAGTATTATGTAAAGTTTGTTAAATAAATCCTGAGAGGTAGAGGAGTACAGATTTCCCAGTTATGATTAGGGAACTGAGATGTTTATGTGGAAATAAATGGGATTCAGGTGCTAAACAGTTTCCAGAGTTGGCCTGAGAGGTTTTAGACTATTGGGACTGGCTGATATGCATGTTGAAAAGCATTGCAAGAAAGCTGTATGAGCAATGTGTTTTGAAATGTGATACTAAAAACTCATCCAAGGCCCAACGTTCAGCCCTGCAAACATTATCCCATTCTTATTTTAACATTTCAACAGACACTGTGGTTCTATTTGGAATTTTATATTTGGCTTTCTTTTTGGTTGATTTTATCTTGCGCTGCCTTAAAAACTGTCAGCTCAGTAAGTAATTAATTCACTCAGCATGAGTGGATTTTACAGTGATAGAAGTATCAACAAGGACCTTTCTGCCAAGACTGTGGTGGTGTTAGATGCTGTGTAACTCTCAGGGTGGAAGTACGTGTCACAGCAAACTGAAAAACTGGAATCTAAAGGTAAAATTTGAATTCATCCAGAAGCATATAGAAAGTAACTTTTTTCAGACATGCTGGTTATTTGTCAAGTATATGTCACACAGAGAAGCATATTTCTCTCTTGAAAACCATGCATATATTTCTGAGTTTACCAGTTGACTTGGTCGGGTACTTGTGAGAAGAGATTGATCTACAGGTTAATTATTTCATAGTTACTATATGTTTGTTGATAATTCCTAAAAGACCAGGAAAGAGGTGATGTCTTGTTCCCTAGGGCAAGAACACAGGACATGCCTAGGAGTAGGTGGAAGATGCACCAGCTTAGAAATGAAAGCAGCAATAATAACAACAAAATGTCAAGGTACTAACATCTTGTGGCAGTATTAAGAAACAACCTAAATCAAGACCAAACATTGGTGTTTTTTCATGTAAGATAATGCACATGATAAAGCTTTTTTCGTTTTGTCCATTTTTATTGAGCAGTTGAATTTCTCAGGAGAAGGAAGTACATGGGGATTTTGCCATTGGTGTGCCAAATTTATCTTACTGATCCAGTTATAAGTGCAGTGCGGAACTGTGCTAAAAAGCTGTAGGGACCAGCCCATGGAAAACACATAACCAGTCCCTTGGGAAGGCTATCTCTCCCAGGCAGGACCCACACAGCTCACAGGGATGTAAATGTGCAGCACAGAGCCATCAAAAAGTTAAGGGATTCCTGAGAGCAGCCCAGCTTTCAGCAATCTGCATCCTAAGTAATCCAAAACTCTTGGGCTTGGAAAAGCTACTTTTTAAAATTGGTCTCATTAACTCTCTTTATTTGCATGCCTCAAAAAATACTTATTTTACATAAAGAAGATGTTAACAGAGGTTCTCTGCTTTGCTGATTACAGATTTATGATTTTTGGATATATGTTACAATATTTTGTGGTTTTCTATTTTTGGTTTTTTGGCTTAACCCGGGCCAATCAACTCAGTCTCTTGAGGTAACAGAGGAACTACAAAATATCACTTAACAGCAAGCAAAATGAGTGCTATACAATACTATGGTGGATGATTTTAGTGAGTTCCCATCTATGAATTCATCAGACTTCTTGGAAGTAAAGCAACTTTGTCGTGAAAATAAAAGTATGTGTCCACAAAGGGCATCAAATCTCCCTAATCTGGCAATTTTAATTCCATTTTTATACTCTTAATAAATGTTCCCAGAGTAATAGTGATTGAGTTCCTTGATACTTCAGACTATAAATTTCTCAGTGAACCATTCTCTGGCGGTGTTACAGAATGGGTTTATTTTAATTGAAAACCATGCTGGGAAGCGTGGGATGTTTATATGCTCAATTCAGATTTTCTGCCTGCAAGGAGCCGCTGTATCCTCGGGATAACCTTTTGCCTTTTCCTTTCCCCATCCCTGCGGTGAGCTGCCCTCCTGGATGCTCTTTCCCAGGCATGGGGAAGCAAGGATGGCCAACCCTGCAGCCATGGTTGCTTCTCCTCACCCCGATACGGGTGCTCCCACTTGCTGGTGCACTCCAGAGTCTCTCAGCTGCTTTCCCTGCCATCCCACCGTGATCCTCAGGGCTGTCTGCTTCATTTGGGCTCATGCAGCCCAGCTCTGTGCTACTGTTCAAACATGGAGAGGCAAGCCTGAGTGTCAGGGCCAAGAAGTGTCAGGAGCATGAAGAAGAATTTAGAGGGATCACTGTGCACAGCAACATGCAGCCTGAAATGGTATAGAGGAATGTCAGAATGCTAATTCATAGGCTACAAACAACTGGCATATACAGAAGAAGGGAAAATTTCAGTCTTAACAGAAAAGAAAGGTATCCTGGGAGCAGGAATATTTCAGTCTGCACATTGATCATTTTTTACAAGCTGAGTTGTAAGCGGTATTTCTCACAGATTGTTGAAATCTCAAAGCCCATTGCACATCCTACCTCTGCTCCTCAGCTCCTTTTCTGCCTGAGGTGCTCGTGGGTCTGCAGTGCCGAGGGGCTGGGGCTGCTCCTGCTGCTCCAGGTTTGGTTTTGGTGGCAGTGCCCTCAATGCCATGATGGAGAAGCCCACCCTCCCCCTCCTCCTGGGCGGTGTCCCTCGGTGTGCAGGCAGGCCCTGTTGGCAGGGTCCATCTCCCACTGCTGGCCACGTGCTCACTGGGGCCGGCACTGGGCAGCCCTACTCCCGTGCCAGCAGGATGGGGATTGTCACAGCCAGGTACCGGGAGCGGTGTGCGGAGAGATGGTCACGCTGCTGGGAGGATTTTCAGGTCTGGTTTTGCTGTGATCAGTTGTGAAAATAAAGCAAAACTAACCAGGTTATTTGCAGGTAGGAAAACAAGTCCAAGCTGAGGGTTGCTGCGCCTAGAGTCCCAGTGGCTGAATTCCCAAATGTTCCTGACTCCACGGGGATACCACTGGCTCCTGGTGCCTGCATGGCTCAGGAGCTTATGGTACTGAGCACCAGGACTTCCTCGGGATTTGAGAAAATGCCTGCTTCTTGCCAAAATGGAAAATAACTGGGGTAGCCCTTCAGTTATAATCATCTGGACATTACATCCCCTCTGGCTTGTGGAGCCACAATGTGCCCCATGGGGCACAGATGCTGGGCAAGCAGCACCCCCCGCCAAGGCGGCAAGTGCCCAGTCAAAATGAGACCATTTAATTGACTGACCAGAGTTCAGTGTGACCCCTGGTGGGTTCCCCTTACTTAGAAAGGTCCTGGGTCAGAAATAAATCCATGTGGAGGGAGGCAGATGGTAGGGGAGTGATCTGAGGGGTTTTAGGGATGAGCAGGGTGCTGCTGAGCCCTGCCTTGCTGGGTGCCACAGCCAGGAAGGAAGGATCCACACTGCCCTGACCCACTGTGGGGCCAGCACTCAGATCCAGCAGCCCATGGCCAGGAGGAGGCAAGCACTGTGCAAAACTGCCTCTGATTTCTCCCTATTGGTCCCAGGGTGCCAGCAGCCACCTCAAGAAGTAAGTGCCTTCTGCAAGGGCATAGAGAAAGGTGCTAGTGGAAAGTTAGTGTGTGTAATCAGGAAACTCAATATACCAGGTGGAAACCACCAACCTCAGTTATAATCCAAGCTGGATTTCTGTTACACAAAGAGTTTTTAAATTATGGAGTGATTTCCAAAGTCAGCAATAAAAAGTGCTGCATATCAGCTCAAGAGAAGATAGACAAATTTATGGAAAATGAGGAAACCTGAGACACAGCCACTGGCTGGATTTATGTGGTTGGGAATAGATGCTGAGATATCCATGTATTGTATGATGTCTGTATTACTTACTGTCACAAATGCAGGTTTATGTGGACCATTGCTTCTGGTTCTGACATACCTATGCTTTAGTAAAAAACAATTGCTTCCATAATACAGGAAGAAACAATGGAATAATAAAATCTAAGTGTATTGGAAACAAGCGTTCTGTATGGAACTTGTGGTTTGCTGTCCATTTTGGAAGACTTGATCTTCTCTCTACAGTAGGGACTTTTTGGCAGCTCTGGTGATTCCACATCATGTTTGTGTATGTTTTGCTGTAGGGTATAACCTCATTTTGTTCCTAGTTTCGACACAAAGGATGGAATAAGTAAATATGAGTCTATGTAAAGTATACACCCAAAGATGCGTGCACATACAGACACAAACATATATATGTATGTTTAGCAGTAGGTATTTGTGAAATCAGGTAACAGATGGTTCTGTGACACTGTGAACATCCTACAGACTACTAGCAGTAATTTCCTAGTGTGCATAAGCTTAAAGGTTTTTGAAAAAAGTCTTTGGGGCTGTAGCATACCATTTTCTGGTATATTGAGTTTCTGATTAGATTTCATTGTCTGTTATTTTTTAATGCAGCCTGCCTTATTCCTTTCCCTTCAAGCCCTGCTCTTGGGTGACAGTTAATGAAGCAGGAGCTCTCTTGTTCTGGTCCATCGTTCTTAGGTAAGTTCAAAGCACTGAGGTTTTTGGTGCTCTGAGCCATTTTAAACCAGTCCTCCTGCTGCAAGGAAGACATGGATGATGTGGCCCTGGCCAGGCTATGGGCCAGCAGCAAGCAGTCAAGGATAGCATATCTTGACATGACACTTTAACCGATACCTCAGGCTCCACGTGAGCTGTTGGTGTCATGCCTTGAGAACGGAAGGGTTTGTGTTAACAGGTCTAACTTCAGATGAGGCTGTATGCACACGGCATAGCCGGGAGGTCCACCTGGAGAACCAAAGGCACTGATGTGCACTTGGAATTTTCATATAAAATAGTGTGAAGAACACAAGAAGTGATTCTTGGGATGAGTGTGGGTATTAGTTGGGGAGTTCCTCTGAGACACTAAACCTTACCTTCCATAGCACCCTTTGGAGCGATGCTTACCAATGCTCTTCAGGGAGATGTAACGCAGAGCTTGGTTTTTATTCTTTCTTGTTAACTCATTACATTTTTTTAAGATAGAAATTATGAAATCACATTGACTGAGTCCTGGATATTGCAATACATGCCGTTTTCCATCCAAGACAATAAAATGTATTACAAGTGCCTTTTTAATGAAAGAGAAAGCAAGACCTTCATGTCCTGCAACATCTGCTGGGAACATAACCTAAATTGAAAACGTATGTTGCTCTTGTGGGGAGAGAGAGTGAGAGGTCTTCCAGTGACAGGAAGTATCAAAAAAACTTAATGCTGAAATCAGTAAAACAACCATGCGTGACAGGAGGAAAATGAGCACATAACCTTTCTTTTATTTTTTTTTTCCTTTTTCTTTCCTTTTTTTTTTTTTTTTTTTTTTTTTGATGAGGTGGAATGGAGATGGACAAAGACAAGACAGAGATGGGGGAAGCGGGGAGGTGGGATTATCTGTATTGACAGAACTGTTTATTTGCTCCTGGCAGAAATAAATCCCAGCATATATTCCCTCTAGCTTTTTCTTATTTACAGAGATGGAAAGCCTAATCTGTCGCCAAGACCCATTATCCTTCGACTGGAGTCAGACAGTACCTCTTGCTTATTGAATCAGGGAATAGAATGTGTTTTACAAAGACAGAAAGGAAAAGACAAGTTTACCCTTGCAACCTTCTCCTGTTTATTGGTGTGTATAGTTACTACCACTACCATAATGAGAGACCTGTGTTTTAGAACTTGCAGAACAATGTAAATAAATAGATAGCACCTATTGAAAAATAATGAATTTGTCCTGTACTCCACCACTGCTATTATGTGGGATGGCTCTGTGATGAGGAGCACAGCATTTCTGAAAAAATTCTGGTTTTGATGTGTCGTCTGGTTAGCTTGACTTTACCTGTGTTAACTTTGAAAACATTTCTTATGTGTGTTTTATGCTTTGCCTGAGCTCAAGCATCTCTAAGTACTTCCAATCTCCTCATAAATACACCTTTGTATTCTGCCTAATATATAAACATCACGACCCATGTCTGAGAATGTTGGGAATTTTATTAGGTTCATAAAGTTTTAGTTGCGGTCTAGCCCAATGGGTCCAAAATAAATAAACGCAGAGAGCAAAAAGAGTAACAATTTTGTACTTATTTCTTCTCCTCTCCCCTGAGAGTTTCCCCAGTACTGGTGAAGTACTTGCTGCAGTGGTTTCTGTGGCTTGCTATCAAACTATCTGCAAGCCAGTAATTGAGAGACAGATGCAGAGTGTAAAAGCTGGGGAAAAGTAACTGAAATAGTCCTACTAATGCATTTCACTGATTTCGTTGGTCTCTTTCCATCTTAAGGATGGACAGAAATTGTGAATAATTGTGAATGACTTGTGACAGCCATGTTCCCTCTGTTGCTGTTCTGAGTGAAGGTGCTTGGTCAGGACAGCTTCCTAAACCCTGTGGATGGAACATGTAAACAATCAGCCTGGCAGGATGGAAACCTCTCTTTTAGCGTACAGGGAGACCGGACTCCTGGACTGAGATCTTTGGTCTGGGTGGCCCTTTCTCTGGCTCCAAACAGAGTGTCATTGTTCCTCCCTTAGCACAGAGCTGGCTTTGCCCACAGCATCCACCACTGACAGCTGAGTTTGATGCAACAGTATGGAAAAGGAGCTATCAACAATGCCAACATCTTCACCTGAGCCATGGGTGAGTGCAGTCTTTGCTTCAGGGTATTACACTCCATAAATATTTCAGGCATCTCTCCCTCAGCAGACCCGCCATGCTCCGGATGTACAGGGTACACAGGACAGCAGCTGTTGTTCCTTCCCTGCTGGTGGAAAGGTGGTGTGTTATCTTAAGATAAGCCTAAGTGCATGCAGCCATCATGCCCTTTAAAACAATTCTGTAGTGAGCCTTAAACCTGTCAGAAAAATGTAGCCCTGCAAGCTTTGTAAACCCAAGAAATTAGCAAGCCACGGCTTATGGGGGAAGCAAAACCATGTCTTGGGGCAGTTACAAAGCTAAATATGAATTGTTGCACATCCACTGCAGGAGCATCAGAGCCAGAGACACCGCTTTTGCAGGAAGAATTGAGAGGTAAACCCTTAAACATCAAGCCCCAAAGCACTTTCTGTTTGTTTATATGCACTGCACTCATTCTGTTTCAATGCTATTGGAAAATTATTTCTGGATTGTATCAAATGGCATGATACATGTTACAGATCTTTTTCCTAGTTAGCTACAAAGCTTACACTGCATTTACAGGGGGGATAGAGGCAACTTTTTATTGTTCAAGAATTTTAATAAAGGAAAAGATTTTTTAGAGCAGATAACTGTAACTGAGCTACAATTACAAACCAAGACCATGCTTTTTTTTTTTTTCCTTTTTCTCAACTCACAGCTGCACGGTCAACTCTTAGGTTTCCTTGGAAATTTTTCAGCAAATCAAAATTTCGTTGGCAACATCTACACAGTTTTCATAATGCAAGTTACTTGGGCTTTTAAAATGCCTTGAATTTGACAGGCTTCTGCGAGCTCAAAGGTGAGTTCCTGCCAGGTTTGGCCAGAGGTAGGAGCTGCCAGGCCCTTAACCCTAAGGCAGTTGTTGAGGAGTCTGTGTAGTGCAGGTAGCTCAGGGTGCAGCTGCAGATTGAGCCCTGGGTGAGGACAGCTCGAGGCAAGAGGCTGTGACCTGGTGCTGCCCCTTTGCCCAACAAAGAGCACGAGGACCCGTGGCTCAGCACAAGCTGAGGACTCAGGGGGAAGACCCCAGACTCAGGGTACAAAAGCCCAGTGTTTCCTTTGTTCAGGGTCCCTTGTCCAAGGCACAAGCTTGAGCTGTTGTTCTGTTGCTGCACCATGATAAAGTTACTTCAAGGAACCAGAGGTCTGAGACTCTGCCTTGGGAAACCTGGGTCTGAGCTGTGAAGGAAATCTTGTCTGTGTGAATGTGGGATGTGTAAGGAGTCAGGCAAGGCACCTGTTGGGTCAGTGGAGCTGCCTGCTGCAAGGGGCTTTGATCCCAGCATTTAAAGTCTCTGGGGGTGGGACTGTGACTGCCAGAGTGCTCCTGAACGGTCAGAGAGGAAAATGTTCTTAACAGCAGATGCATCTGTAAGGAGGCAAGGAGATGTTTTAATCTGGGCTGAGGAATCATAAGTCTTACCATTCTGCACAGTGTTTAACTGTTCTGGAAAAAAGTGGGTTGTAGAGGACCAGTCTATGGACCAGCTCTAAGGGGGCAATGAAGGGACATGGAAGCCAGATGGAGGTAGGTGTCTTCCTTCAGCTGAGTCTAGATGTTGATTAGACCCTAAGCACTCATGTCACTGCTGTGCACTGGCTGATTTCCACTGTCTCCTGCTCATCCTGCCAGTTCCTGACCCTCAGGTTTGCATGGGAGGGAGGGCGCCTGTGCTGGATGCAGAGCAGGGGCAGCGTGTGTGCCCTCCCAGGCTCTTCAGGCATGGCAGGGAGCGGGGCTGTACTCACCTCACCCTCGGCTCAGCTCCCAGCAGGGAAGAGGTGGAAGGGGAGGGCAGCCAGTGCCGAACCCCCACACAGCTGGCTGCCAGCAGTCCAGGTGACCCTGTGGGTCCAGCAAGGCTCTGGCTGCCGGCCCTCAGCAAGCTTTTAACCATTGCTAAAACTTTCTGTATCTCCCATCTTATTTTTTTTTTTTAATACAAGTGCAAAAGCCCAAAATTACTAATGTTCCTTCCAAGGCAATGACCACAAAACAGAGAATCAAACCCACAGAAATGCTTTCTTTTAGAAATTACTCACATTTCATCAAGCTTTGCTTATACTGAGGTGACACAGCCAAACCCACTGACAGTTCAGCTATGTGGCCTGAGAAACACAACTGCATTAACAAAGCTTCTCTCAGATGTAGAGCTACACTTTTCATCTTTGTTAAAATACCACACTGCTACTCCATTCCTAGCCTGTCAGCATGCCTTCTCATTGGCCCTTCTGCCTGTCCCACTGGAAATATGGCATATGTTGCCAAGCTCCTTGCAGCTATATGAGTCTAATATTCACTCCAGAGTGCCTTAGACATGTGGGGAGAACTGCTTCTTTGCTCTTCCTTTTTCAGAAACCTAACTAAATCTTCCTATTGTGTGAGTTACTTTTTTCTTTTATTAAGAACACTATATTTAATTTCATCCTACAGTGAAACAGTTGCAGGCGGCTGCCCAACACTTGTACTCTTAAAAAGGGAAAACAATGCAAAGAGAGGATGTCCCTGCAGGAAGATCATGCCCTGCCCCAGCTGCTCACGCATGCAAGACAGATCTTTTTTTCAAGGACAGCAACCAGTCAGGAACATGACTGCTGTTCTTGCCCTTGGAAACACCCCTCTTTGCCTTGCAGTCTTTGGAAACTTGGCTTTCACTACTGCAAGGGCATCTGGGGACTCTACTGGTTTTGAGCACTGGCATTTCACAGGAATTATTATGTCAATGGCCAGTGGCATGACACACTCAGGGGTGGGACACACATACGTGCCTTCAGTGGGCAATAAACTTGAAGAGAAGGGCCAGTTTCTTCTGCCCTGTCCTGTCTGGAGCTGAACAGTCTCTGACAGATGTGAAGGGACTTGCACAGACAGTGAGTAGGATCTGGCAAACAGTTTTGTAGTCCTGCTTTTGGCAGTTAAGCAAAAAAACTTTGGTTGTCGGGTAGAAAGCTAAACATTTAGATACTTGCTCAACATTTATGTCCTTGGGGTATCTTTCCTATTGAAATGGATGACATTTTCAAGCACACAGGTTGTGTGACAGCTTGGAAAGGTTACACTGATGTTACTAGCAATTGCTGCAAGGTTGGTACAAAAACAATGGCCGGCCACAAAAACCAGAAAGTTCTACAAATACTGCAGGCAAGTGGAAGTAATTGGGCACTGCAGGATGCGTGCCATGAGGACCAGAGACCATCTAGGGAGAGGCAGGAAAGATGTAAGATGCTTGGCACAGCAGCTCATGTCTTCTTTGCAGATGTGCTGGCACTAAGCCTCTTAGCGCAACGTTCTTCCCTCACAGAGGTGTCTTTGTAAAGAATCAGCCAAAGTAAATGCATACGGTTGTGTTCTGTTTTAAAGTGTGCTATAAAAAACATGAACTGAGCAGTGCATAAGGAGGAATTTGCATGACAATATATTTTTGACATTGAATACTTTAGACCAGCTGTTATAGCTACAAGAAGAACATATCAAAACCCGCTCACTGGCAGAATATTTAAATTTTTTTGTTAAGTTACTGTTTAGAATTATCAAACTATAGATTGGAGAGGATGCTTGGAGGTCATCTGGTACAACTCCATGCTGAAAGCAGACCTGACTTCACAATTAGATGATGTTGTCGAAGGCCTTGTTTGGTGAAGCTGTGTGTCTCTCTGGGAGCAGGGATGCTGTAGTCTCCTTCTGCATTCCTGGGCTCAACTGCGCCCCAGGAGAAGAATTTTCTTCCTTCTTTCAAGGGACAGGTAAGAAAACACCTATTTCCTGTTTTCCAGAAAAGACCAGGTGGAAGTTGGACACTTCACTCTTTAGACATAGCTGTGCATATGCCTGGAGACAAAGACATTTGCTTTTTAGAGCTTTGACCAGTTCTAGTGTTGAACAGTTCCCAATGAGGACTGGGTGCAGTTTCTGTATTGATTTTCTCAAATATTTGGTGAAATTTTGCTTTCTGTTTGTGACTTTCTAATGATAATCCAGTCATTAAGACTCATTAACTGCTTTCTTTGAAGTTTGGTGCTCTGCTGGTTGTTTTTGTTTGGGATGATGGGTTTTTTTGATTGTGAGATTTGGCCAGAATATGTACCTGATCTTGCTTTTAACACTGACATTGGGGAAAAAAAAAAGACTTTTCCTGTAAGGTCTCACAAATCATAGACCTGTCACTCTGACAGGCTGTAGTGATTTGACCTTGGCTGGTGAAGGTGCCTGCGCAATAAACAACTGCAAACCCAATACACAGTTGTAGACCTGTGTGTAAATTTTTCAAGTAGGACAACATGCAGTGCGAGATAATTTAGGAGAGAGTGTAAAAAAACATTATAGAAAGGGTAGGATGACAGGAAAAGTGGTACTATTACAGTAGTTTAAAACCCACCGGCTTTGGTAATCCCTGTTTCAGCTGTGGCTTGAGAAGCCATGGTGCCTGTCCATCTGCTTTCCTTCTCCTCTCCCCAAAAATGCTGTACAGCGATGAGCAATATCTTGTAGGCAGTAGCCAGGGCCCAGCAAGTTGCACAGATGAAATGAGACCATGAGAAAAATTTTAGTAGAATGAGCGTGAATGTTAAGTAGGCAATAAATATTAGTTTTTATCTTACACTGAATAAGAGCACACGGTTATGATCATATCCAATTGCCTTCTATAGATTTAGCTATTTTGTGTTGCTGAATATGGTAAAAAATGGGTACGGCTCCTTGATGATGTTCCTCTGTTCGGGGATCCCTCTTCTTTTGTCCCTGTCTTGTAGTTTTCATCAATATTTCAAGGCAAATTTTTAGGGTGGGGGCAAAAGATGGCATATCATCTGAGACACAGAGATTGTTGTGTTCTCCTGATTTCTAAGGGAATGGTGTGCAGTATCAATTTAGGTCTACAAATAAAATCTCACTTTAATATAAATAGAAAGTAATCCTGATAATTCATTGACAGACAACATTAATTTCTGTTTTTGTGGGCATCAGTCACTAACAAGTTTCTGGATGCTACTTCAGCTGCAACAGCACGGGGGAAAGGAAAGTTTTTGGTGTCAGTTTCATTGGCCTTCAATCACAAGTTATGAGTGCATTACTTTCTGGTCATTAATTTTATGCTGTATAAGGCTGTCAGATATTTTGGTACTTAGTGATTTATGTTTTCGGAAAAACATAGAACTTTCAGACAGCTGGATTTTTGGGGACTGGAGAAGTTAATGAAGCGGAGAAGGCACCCATTTGGGGAGAAATCTGTGAGAGATATGGTCTGCATATCAAGAGGACAAACTACTGGCACAATAATTGTAATGTTATGGATAGCTATATAAAATAACAGATGTGGAGAAGTGGGATGCCAAAAAAGCCGACAAGATCTTGGTGGGAAGCTTTTGGCATGTCAACTTCAATGATCGAGGAAGATGCCATGAGAAAGGAGAATTTTTTCCAGGAATCGAAAACCAGGGATGTGGTTGCTGAAAGCAAGAATTCCAGGAGAGGGAACAGGGAGAGAAAATGTCAGATAGAGATGTACAATGCATTGCTGGAAAGCTTAAACCTTAAAACGTTTGAGTAAAGGCATTCCAGTTTGGAAGTCACTGTGTTAAAGGATGATAACCCAGCCAAGAGAATCACGAATAAATGGGAAGTAATTGTGTTCCTCCACTCATGCTCCAGCACTACTGCCATAACAGAGCAGAGTCCCTGTGGGAAAGGACGGGGTCGGGAGGTCATTTGTGAGGAATGTGCCTAACTCAGAGGATCGAGGCAGGTATCTCAGACCTCACTGGGAGACTGCAGTAGCCTTTGTGTTTCACAGGCAGCTGCACACAGGCATAGCTAGAAAGAGCAGGGTGTCTCCTGCCTGTGGCACGCCACTGAACGGACATCTCGGCTTATTCGTAATTCTCAGTAACGAAGTACCACAGGGATATTTTTGCTGGGACAACCACGTTGGCTCTGAAATGCTACTTCTTTCTGGAATAAGAGTATGATTCTAATGCACTTAAAGCAGTGACTTTTCCCACACTCTAGTATTGCAGCTCCACATTTTTGGTATTAGCCAATCAGATGTGTTATAAGCATGAATCAGACACTGGTTTTAAGGCTTGCAGACTTCTCTCATAAAGCTTTAATTTCCTCAACCATTTGCAATATTCATACATCTGTCACATTTGCAAGGTATCTGGGCAGGGTAGCGCCAATGCAAGGCTGTGCCAGGCACAATACTGTGTTATGTCTGCGGATTGTACCTAGTTAAGCCCTAAGTAGGGCTTGACAAGTCACTGGCACATGATCCAAGTCTTTCTTATTTATCAGGGGTACAAGTGGTTTGTGGTCAGTCAAAAGTTGAATTAACTCTCTGGAAGAGTTTCTTTTTATACATTTTTCACATGTTTCTTTTACAATGAGACAGTTCTCAGTCTGCAGAGAGTGATTTATATCATCGGCAAATGCCTAGGAGCAGTAGGTAGCAGCCCCACCAATCTGACCAAGTTGCAATGTTGCAGGTGGCTCTGAGTGGTTACGGGAAGGGAGAATTATGTGCTTCAGGTGGGGCTTCCACTCAGTTGAAAACATATTCTTGTATTATATTCAAATATCAGGTGATTTCATTTTCCAGGTGTTCATTACAAGGATATATTGCTAGCATTCATAACCCAGCCTTCATTTCACTTTGACATAGATTCAGGAGTTTGCATTAATTTATTACTTTCTTAGGCCAATTTACCTTTCCTCAGTCTGCCTTAATGCCTAGTTTTCAAGTGTGTTATCTCAGTAGTTCAGCTAGTTTTGATGTAGCCCAGTGTTTATTGCCTTTCAGACCCAAATACCAAGTGTCTCTGGAAATCTAGACCGGCTTTTATCATGTTTCTTTTCTCAATGGCAATATCCCAGGACTTTGTCTGTACAAGCAACTATCCCTTTCCAGGTGCTGCAGTAGCTTTGTCATTTCCTTTGGAATATATTGGGTGCAGTAGCAATGCCAAAAGGAAGTCTGTGGAAGGATTACCATCCAAAAGGCATAATAAAAGTAGTTAACTTGGCGCCATCTGGGTGTAGAAGCATCTGCCAAAAACCATTTGCGGCATCTAAAAGGGGAAAAAAAACTTGGGCATTCATCTTGGAAAGATGCTGTCCACTGCGAATACGACAGTGCTTCTCCCAAGCACTTTGTTTTGTTGATTTAGGTCAAAGGATGTGCTGACTCGGCTGTTTTTGTGGAGGCCGTGTAACCGCCGGTGAATGCCGTTCCGTGGGTTTGGCTATTTCCCCTGTAACACTGGCAGGGCCCGGGCTGTCTGCTCCTGCTTTTTGATTGGGAAGCACTGAACTGAACACGCCGTGACTCTGTACACCGTAGGGAGCTGTATTCCAATTGTGTTATGGGGGGATGAGCTTGGTCTTTCCTCCAGCGCTTTTTTGTTTTCTTTAGACTGATATAGCAATGCCACCAGTGTATTGTGTTGAACAGTTAGTGTTTTAACCTCTGGGAACAAATACGGCTCCCAGAGTGACCTGTAATATTGCAAATTACTAGTGGCATGTGTGTTCATCCATGAGTGCAAGTGATGGAAATGACCCAGTCACTCATTATTTGTTTTTTACTGGTTCTTTCCCACTTCTTATTTCTGAATGCTGTCCTGGGCCTCCTCTCAGGGTCTTTGTTCTTGTTTCTCCTTTGCCTTCAGACCCAGGAGACTGCTTTATTACCTGTTTATTTTCCCACTCCAATCTCTAAAATCTGAGAGGACCTTACTCAACTTTCCTCACCCAACTTGCTTCCCTCCATTCCTCCTGGAGTGGACACCACTAGTGTTGTCTCAAGGCCTCTGTTCAATTAAGTTCTCCTGTATTCCCATAGAGATATCCTTCTTTCACTAGAAATCTGTCCTAATGTAGCAGAATATGAGGGCATATGGGATTTTTCATCATCGTGTTCATCTTAAAATCAGCCTAATTTTAAACCACTGAAAATTGAAAATAAATCCTGAAAATGCTGACTTAAGCTCCTGCTATTATACAAAAAGCATCACAAACTCATTAGTCAGGGAATGAGGCCATCAAATACATGTGTGTTTTCCCATTGTTTTTCCTGGCAAAGAATTAATTCATGTTGCAAAAAATTACTGTAAAATTTCTTCCATTTCCTCCTGTCGATTTATCCTATCGACAGGAAGGTGGCTAAGTTGTGAGTGTGCACACTTTGTGCTGAGACTTCACAGCCAATAGCATTGCCAAAAGCCAAGCACCATCACAGTTAACAGGTGGGATTTTAAAAAATGAGAGCTGATATTGATTGCCCTGCATTTTGTGTGACTGGAGCAAGGGGTCTGGTTTTGAGAAATCATCATGACCCTTTAAAAAGATCAGGGCTCAGTCTCATTTTAAAACACTTAAAATTGAAAATAAATCCTGAAAATGCTGACTTAAGCTCCTGCTATTATACAAAAAGCATCACAAACTCATTTGACCCTCAGAACTGAAATGTTCTTCTTTCTCCAAGTTCCAGACCCATATCCTGCACACTTTCTTCATATCCCTCTGTTAAGTACTTCCAGTTGGACTTCTCAATGAATAAGGGAGGTAGAAGTTGACTGTATCTGTGTGTGCTCTTATCTGTATCTGTGATCAGGGTTTATGTGGCTCAGTATATATGTGTATATTCTTGTTAATTCTGCCTTTATGAGCCTACAAACTGAGATGTTTTTGTTGCTGAAACTAAGAGGGAGGAAGATGAAATTACTGTAGCCAAGTAGAAAACTTTCCCTCCTGAAGTAATACACGTAAGAATGTGATGCTAGAAAACAGAAGCAAAGCTAGGAAATCTGAGAGACTCTGATACACTATTCTCGTATTTTGTGTGTTTTATTTGTTTGTTGTTGTTATTCTAATGTGAGAAAAATAAGGAAGGGAAGGAAAAGTGGCCCATTCCCATTTGTGAAACTCTTGCCCCTCATAAATCACAGGACTCTGCACCACAGTGAGCAGCTCTGAGTGCAAAGTGCTGTAAGTAATGTAAAAGACACATTAAGAGAAGTGCATACTTTTCAGGTTTTGTACATTTCAAAAAACATCAATCATTTTTTTATATTTGCCTGTTCTACAGAATTAAAATTTAAAATTAAATGAGCAGAAAGGAATTAAAGAATAAATGCCTCTTTCTTTTGGGAGGTCCTCTTGGTAGAGTCTGATTGCATCATGACTTTTCTTATCAATAACATGCAGTAGGTTTTTCCCAGAAACCCTCTTGGGATTAGAGATGAGATTATTTTTCCCCCTGATCCCCTTTGATAGGTATTTATGGCTCAAATGAGGGGTGGTTTTGGAAGAAAGCACTTAATTCTCATCTTGTCGCAGTGGCAGTTAATCTTAGTATCTATAATTGTCTAGTCATTTGTATTTGCCGTATGTTTTTCTCTTTCGCTCTAGTGTCAAACTTTTGAGGGGGTCACTGAATTTGGCTTTTTCATTTGACTACACCTTTGATTATCAGGAGTCAGTTTCCTAAATACCAAAATAATTTAAAGGGGTACACATAGGTTCAGATACTTGCCTTTAAATATTTGAAACAAGAATAATAACAGTAAAACCCATCAAGCTGCTTTCTAATGATGCTTTTCTTGTTAGTGACTGTCTTTGCAGGTACAATATCCCTCAGCACCGCTCAGAGAGGCGTTGCTGGGAGAAGCCCTGTGCAGATGGAGGTTCTCTCCAAGAGGTGGTGCTAACAATTGCCGCAGTCGGAATAACGTATTTGTCAAATCTCTGTAATCTGTTTGCGACTGTAATTAAAGGTTTTATGTGGGCATGTGCACTCATGCAGTAGTATGGCGTCCTCCTATTTATGAGCTGTGTAATTGTACGTTTAGTCCTTTTTTGGCGTAGGAAAGCCGCACTATAATGTGTAATTATAACCTTGGTAAGTGTAACACCATTAAAGTTACAGTGAGTGGTGTGCGCAGCAGAGGAATGATAGGGTGATGACAGAGTGACATGCTATAACCAGCGTGGCATAATAAGAAGAGTCTTGTTGATCCTGCTGTTAAAAGGGCTGTTCTCTGTACCAGCTGACTTTCGGTTCCCCAGGAGGAGGGAAGAGTTGCTAAGCCTCACAGAAGCACTGGCCGTGTCTGTGGCAGCGCCGTTCGCTGGACACTCACCCAGAGGCTGTTAAGGACCTAGAGGCTTCGGGGCCCTGGGGGTGGCAAAGCCTCAGGAGGTCCTGGCACGCCCTGGGGGCAGCAGCACTGGCTGTGCCACGGGTGGACCTTGCTGGGGTGCTTGCCTGAGAGTGCTTGTCCCAGCTGAGCCCTCCCCAAGCACGGAGAGCTACCTCAGCCTCAGGGCAGCAGATCCCCCCAGTGCAGCAACAAGCCCTTCTCACAAGCCAGTCTGGGGCTTGTTGGCTGCTTTGGGTGCAGAAAACTGTCCCTTCTGTTTTCCCATAGGAGGGGGAGTGAAGCAGCAGGTGTTCTGAACTGCAGGGTGCAGGAAGCTGTGGAAAGCAGTGTGGTGGGAGTGGTGAAGGACCCAGCCCCCATGTCACTGATGGCTGTGGTGGGGAAGTGATGTTGGTTTCACAGGGAACATGTCCAGGTGAAATGCTGTAGGCTGCTCTCTGGCACATCCCGTAGGTGGAAACAACCAGCAGTGTTGTGAAAAGCAGCCTGGGGGAGAACAAACTTTGCCCAAGAGAGCACCAATGTTGCTTGATTTTTTTAATATTGCTGCCAGTGGTAGATTCCATGCTCATCTCTGTGCTGGGAAGTTTCCACTACTCTGATACCTGTGGAATACTCTTAGCCACACTGGAAGAGAGTACTGATTAGCATCAGTGAGGAAATTAGAATTCTCAGTGTGGGTATGTGGCTTAAACTACACTGCAAATTGAATTAAATTCTCAAAAAATCCTGCCAGAGAGGACAGTATTTCATTAAATCCCAGCCTTACAAGCACTTTTATATAGGATTGCAGAGGAGAGCTTTAAAATGGTCCTTATGGCATTTTTAATGGAAGCAAGTCCCAGGGCTGGTTCAAGGCAGCTGGTCCAGTGTTTCTCTTTTTGCATTGGCAGGAGTACCTCACTAATCTGAAAGCTGTTGAGAGTCTTCTAGTGATGCCTTTTTTCCATGTTTGTGTTTTGTATTTTCTGGCTGAGTTAGACCGTATCCTGTAAACTCACTTATTGTGCTTCGTATTCATTGCAATGACATCTACTGTGGAAGGGAGGGAGAAAGCTTATTAACCACAGGCTCGCCTCCTGCTGACTGCAGTCAGAGATGGCCTGGGACAACACTTTCTGCAGATGTTTCTGCTTTATAGATCAATGGAAACTTTACAGAGATATTTCTCTCTTCAGTCCAAAAGCAAATGCCAGCAAGTTGGAGATCCACTAACTTTGTGCTGGACAGCAATAATTTTATTTGGTTTTTTTATATTTTATATATACACACAAGGTAGCTACCAGAAAGTTGTCTTTAATATTGCTTTAAATGGCATCTCTTAGAGCAATAAAGCTGCTATCCACTTACAGGGAGCAGTCTTGCTGTCTTTGCCTGCAAAGGAAACATCAGTGTAGGCTACAGCCTGGCAGAGACAGGCAGGCACCAGACACAAGCCATCAGCCATCATCATGGGTTGGTATTTTCTGGTTCTGAATCTCTATGGCCTCTATGGAACAAATATGTGCTTCAAAGGATAAAAGAGAAATACACTATTATATCCAAACAAAGAGGAGAAATGCATCTTTCTTTCTGCAAATTATCTCCTTGCTTTGTCAAGGAGGGGCTGGCAGGGGAATAAGGGATATGGATTGGAAGGAAAAGGAAAGGCTTAACATCCGTGCCTACTCGTGAATCCACAGGGATGGGAACACATGGCCCCTTTCTCAACACGGCACTCCTGTCTGCTACAGCTTTGGGTGCAGTTGCTCCCAAGCAATTGCGAAGAGGAAATGAGCACTTCTACTATTTTGGCCAAGAAAGCTCATCCATGGTTTCAGATCACCAACATGAAACCAGTGTGAAATTAATACCCTCCAGGACTCCTCTTGGTCTCATGCTTTTCTGTTTGTGTAAAGGAAAGCAGATAATTGTGACTGAAGGAGCTGCTTCATTTCTGTGTGTGCATGTTTGCTGCAAGAGTGGTGGCATCTGTGGGAAACAGACTCTCTTACATCCCACTTGTGTGTTATAGGGACAGGGGGAACCCTTCGCTCTGCAGATGTCTGTAGGAAACTGTGAATTCAGGGACACATCTTTCAGTGATGGAAACTTCAGCTGTGTTGAAACCTCAACTGATATTTCAGTGGTAGAAACATCAACTGTTCTGTGAAGAAAGATAAGTTACGGGGAGTATTTTTGCAGCAGCAAGTAACAAAATAAACTCCATTGATTTCCTGCCATAAAGGAGCTAGGGATGTCCTCTGACTGAACCAGGCCATAGCTGGAGATACTTAATGTTCCTTTCATGTTAAGGAATCTGTGTATTTGGTGAGATATCTGCATGAAGAAACTGCTGTGCTGTCTCTGAGCATAATCTTTTCTCAAAGACCCCAGCAGCACGTGCACAGACTGCAGAATAACAAGAGTTTCCTATAATTCAGTTGGCATTTCTGTGTTTGGTCGAAAAGCCCATGAGGCCATGAAGTTTGAGAGAGATGATTTCTCTTAGTGGCTAACATTTAAATGCTGACTATTGTGTAAGACAGTGGTCAGTCCAAGCAGGTCATGGCAGAGAGTTGTAAATGCACAATTGCCCACCTTGTCCTTTCCCAGCTAAGCTTCATTGTTCTAATAGCATTTAGCAAGCAGCATTGAGATTAGAAAGGGTTCTCATGAAAAGCTTCTCATTTGCTTGTCAATCAAAGTAACCATGATCATCCAATTTACATTCTGGCTACTCCTGGCTTCAGAGAGGGGCCCCATGAACACTGGGCAGAAGTAAACCATTTAGTGCTGTGGGGAGCTCAGGCTGCTGCAATTATCCTTTCTGGTCAAAATTTCTGTAGACGCTTTCCACATCTCCCTCCTGCACAGATATACAGCATCATTTCCAGGCAGCAGCTTTCAGGATGGCCCATTGTGTTTTATTATTGGCTTCTCTTTAAATATTTCTTCATGTACCAGCAAGTTCCCGAGCTCACTTTCTAATGGCATAGGCAATCTTGATTTTTCGTTTCTTTTCAAAAAAATGTCTTCAGCTGACAGCCCATATGCCCCTTTTGTTATTTTATGATTTGAGAGTACTACTATACAGAGTACTACTCTGTCCCTCCTCTGCCAATAGGTGCCTTGATGGCTTTGCTCAGTGGCCCATCATGCTGGTATAAAGGGGACCTGCAGCCATGTGTCTGGGACTTTGCTGCAATTTATTTAAAACTGGATCACTGGTGGGTGCAGCCTGTGGTCATGTACCATTATGTGGAGAGTGCCATGCTTAGTAGAGCAGCTCCTTGTTTAGGGATGCTGTCTCCTGCTAATCCTCTCTCCAGGAATGAGGGGTTTTGAGCTGTAGGAGGAGGCACTCAGCCGCTGCATGCTCTGTGCCAGGAGGTGGACTCTGCACGTGCAGAGCTCGGAGCGGGTCACTTCCCATGGCTGGGGCCTGAGGTATAAAAGCAGGACAATTCCTGTGTCCCTGTGAAAGTCGGTACCAAGAGAGCATCCCAAGGATGGCTGGTTGATCTCCCCTCCCTGCCTTACTGGGAGGGAAATGACAATTTTCCATGTGATGTGAAGATGTGTCTCTCACTCCCTTTGGCCTGTACTGTAACCCTTGGAGGAGGAGGACTCAGATGTTCCGCTCACTAGAGGCCACTGCAGCATCACCCACCTCTGGTCTTTTCACTTGCATTGCAGAGTGTTGCTCTAGAGACTGTTTCTGACTAGGATCTCTCTTCTAGGTTTTTTATTTGATATACTAATATTCTCTCCTAATAACAATGGAATCTCCGCTGTTCCCAGGGTGAGTTTGTCATGCTCCTTTCAGCAGTAGGAGACACAGTATCCTTTCCAGCTATTATGAGCCACCAGTACATGGAGACATGACACCTTTGACATCCAAATACCATAGTCAAACCTCGTTCTCTTTTACAGCACACTGACACTTTTATTAGAATCTGTGAGACTTAAACTGATGCTCTTGGGAGGACCTCACCAGTACCTCTCATGGAAGAGTCCAAGGGCTTCTCTGTTTTTCACTTACTGTCTTAGCAGCTCAGGGCTGAACTTCTCCGATGAAGTCCTCTGATTAACTACCTCAGACCTTCTAATGCTACCAGCATTTTATGGTCCTATCTGCACAGATCCGTTTTCAGGTGCTCAGGTCGAGTAGCTGGATTAAGCATAAATTTCCTTTTTTCATTCATTATTTTGAGGTATGCCTGCCCTTTTTTATGCCTGCCGTCTCTGCTGGCGTACCTAGAGTGTGATAATCTTAGTCCTGGTACTTCTCTGGCCATTTTGCTCTGTTCATTTTTCTCCTAGGAATGTATTTATATTACACATAAAGGGTATTTTTAATTTTTCAGGTTTAGGCCAGCGCTCTGTTTCTTTTCAGTCTTGTGCAGAGTCTCTACCCCCGGTATTTTCCCTCTGATCAAAACTTTGTTTATGTAAATCTTTGTACACTTTTCACCATCAGAAATGTAATGTGTTCATTCAAATCATCAAGCCACTGAACTTTCAATCCCTGCAGAGCAGAGGTCTTCTCCTTTGCTACATGAGCACAAATCTGTGCTCCATTTGTGCACTGGTACCTGCCAAAACCTTGTATCAAGCACAGGGAAAACATTTGGCATCAACCACATCCCCAAAGACTTCTCCCCTGAGAGGGGAAAATTCCATTTTTCTGTGTTACATTCTTTCAATAATCTACGTAAATGAGGCTTTTAAAGGTTTGGCCGTGTTTCTGCACCTCTGCAAAGTCTATGCACTCACTGCTTCTGCTCTCTGCCTCCTTGCCTCTCCCTTCTCCATTTGGTAAGACCCGTGCTTTCACTACCAACACCCTGTTCCCTGTGGTTTTCCTTGTTATGTTAATGTTACCCTTCCTGGCACTAGCCTTGTCTAGAACTTGACTGCACCAAGGAAATCTTATGGCGGATCTGGCCTCTTTACCCAAATGCCAGCTGTCTGCTTAGTTTATGCCACAGCAAATGGGTCTCCATGTACAATTCCTCCTGAATTCAGGCTGTGCATACCTCTCTGACCCAAATGTCTCCAAATGGGATCTGTGGCTGTCTGGGGTGGCCAGAGCATCATGAGATTCAGTCTTGGAGCATGCTGGGATCCCCAAGTGTCCTCCATTCCCAAATTGACGACTTAATGGCATCTCAGACACCTGAGAATATAAATGGATGTTTTTCAAGCAGGCAAGCTGCCAGCCTTATCTGAAAAAGTGTGGCTTTCAGTACCGGACTGAGCATCTTCAACTAGGATTGTGCTTCTGGCTCCACCACTGTTCATTTTTGGGTATGACACCACCTTTACCATGACTGCTGCCTTATCCATCAAATGAAGGTAACAATCTTCATCTTATTTGTACAGTGCCCTAACCAGCAGAGGAGCTGTGGCACTGCAGAGCTAAGCTGACTGAAATGGGCGAGTTATTTTGCTGAAGCCCATAGCTTCTCAAAAGCCTGAGCTTACTGAAGCAGTAGTTAGATAACTGGAGAAATAAGTGGGTTGGGAGTTATATTTGTGGGCAATGGCAGGGGCACATTACTCATGTGAATAATTTATCTGACAAAGACATGTAGTTTGCATCATTTTCTTAAAACAATGGACTGTAAATATTGCAGTCTGCTGAGTTATTTGAGGGATGAGTCAATGTGACTTAAGATCCAACAACTTTTTGAATTATTGAATTCCTTACTCCCAGACACTTATTTGAACAGCACCAGCTGCTAAATGAGTAGGTTCACACTCACTCCAACTGGAAGTCGCCGCTGCAAAGTGGGTTTGAGAACCGGCTCAAACATGGTTGACAGAAATCTGGTCCTTCAAGGATCATGGGCTACTTGGCTGCTGTTGCAGGCAATGCCTCACCAAGTCTTACCTGTTGCAGTAAAACTTGTTTTAAAGAATGAGGATTTATGATAAAACCTTGCCTTTTGCTCTAGGTAGCTAAGTGACTCTTGGATTGGTCATTGTGTGACACTAAAGCTCAGGCGTGCACAGTAACTTTTGCTCACATTAACATTTCTGTTCACAGTGAACTTCTGTAAACAACACAACAGCTAGCCTTCACAAGGCATCATTCCAAATTCAGCTTAGCACCCTTGAAAACTTTCAAACCCTGTGTTTGTTGGTTCCTGGACCCTCACTGTCTTCTGGTTAAATAAGCCTTTTTGGCATAAACAGTGCTGCATAGTATCTGTTTGAATGTGTTTGAATGAAAAGCCTTCGCAGTTTCTAAATGTTACTCTTTCATTCATAGTTGCAAAAAAGTTTCTGTATCTCATGGGGACAATGACAACCACTCCCCCCTGTCAGCTCCTCTCTTCTACCATTTGATTTCACAAGATGAATCAAGTCAGTGCACTGAATGGCCATCTGGTTTCTGTAGGACCTGCTGGATGGGGCTCAGAAGACTGCGGTTATGCTGAGTCAATTCTCTGGAGGGGAGAACAGCATCACTGGTAGACAGGACCTTGCTGGGGGCTGCTGCAAGACGTGGCTCTGCATCCTATTTTGTTTCTTTAAACAGATAATGTTCCAGTGAGAGTAACTATGTCTTGTGCACCTCAAGTCCCCTTGATCATGATCAGGTCTGTGCTCCCTTCCTACCCAACAGGTCAGAGCTGCTCTTTCACCTGGTCGGTTGAACTGCGTGGTACAACCCTCACAGCTTGGGCAGATCCACCAGATCTATTTGTTCACATCCACTTCATTATTATCAGCTTCCTGTCCGCACTGCCCTTCCCCTTCCAGACAGCAGGGAAGGCAGAGATGGTGCTCCTTAGAGAGGGACAGGTTGAACTCTGATGAGTTCCCTTGGCTGGGAGAGGAGTGCTAAGCAGATATTTCAAGAGGAGAAAGTAGCATGGGATGATGAGGAAAGTGAACTTCATAGAAAAGAGAAATGCAGTCAGATAACAGGGAAGAAGAGACTGAAAAAAAGAAAAGTTAGGTGTTGGAAAAAGAGGGGGAAAATATCTTCTTAAATGCAGTTGGCAAGAGTAAAGACTCTGGTGTCTTCCCAGATCTCTCACTGCCTTTGAGTTCATCCTGGTAGTAATTTCTTCATGGCTCTGTTTTTTGGGAATTCAGTTTTGGTGCACCAAATTTAGATTTTTCAAACTAACCTTTTCATCTCCAGGTTAAATAGGACACAAGACATGGTCTATTTTCTGGCATTTGGAGTTAGGGATGAGAAGACCCACAGGGAATCATAGGCTGCTGGCACTGTTGATGTGCTGCCCCCTCACTTACTCACAGACTCTCAGAGAAAATACTGGTATTCAGCCCTGCCATGGCACGAAATACTGAATTTCAGAACTGAAATTACTGCCCTTAAGTGAACACTAACCATGTGACCAGACAAAGGAATGCATTTGCTTGGTCAGTAAACATCTTTTTAAGGGCATTAGCATAATTTGGCTTCCAATTTCTCCTTACCAGGCAAATTTTATTTAGTCAATACCAGAACTGTCACAGGCTGTGCTGTTTTGTTCTGCACAAGACCACTGTTCTCCATGTTATTGAGCTGGAGCTCTTCTTAGGGATGCTTCAGGACAAAGCCAGGCAGAGGACATGAAAAAGCTCAGCTGCTTTACTGGCATTGTAGCACCCTCAGCAACCTACTCGGAAAGCTTAGAGCTGACTTTGCAATTTTTGGCCTTGATCTCTGGCACTAAAGTTAATTGGGATAATTCAGAGTTCACACCCATCTCCCTGAGGGTTTGGTTTAAAAATACATGTAATGTGAGTTTTAAAATAATTTCTTTTGATTGGAAGTATTTGGAAATGTTTCTCTCCACTGGTTTTAAAAGGTGTCATTTTTTTATGAATGCTGAGACGTTGATTAATAAAATTCCGAAAGCATTAACTCAATTGAGTGGACTCCAACTTTTCCCTTTTTTATTGTTATGATTTGTGAAAATAAATGCAATAAAAAAAAAAATCCCAGCAGCTCTGTTAAACTGTATCCTCAGCAGTCTCCCTCCTGATAGCCTTACCAGATGTTTTACGATGTTAGACACGGGGCTCTTTGCTCCTGGGGGAAGGTTCAGCAAAGCCTTGGCTCAGCACCATCAGGCTTCAGCTTGTGACCCTCTGTCTCAGGCACACTGGACACCAGCCTGTTCCCTGGTAAGGAACCAGGTGGTTTGGCCTCCCTGCTTTGAGGACTCCAGGGAGGAGCAGCTACCTTTGGTTGCCCTCTCCCACCCTCCTGACGACAGCTTATAGGACGTGGTGCTCAGGTCCATCTTCTTCATATCCCATCATTTCTGAGGCTGGTGGATGGAGGCTCTGGCTGCACCAAGTCAGAGCCACATCCCATGCAGGGCTGGCTATGGCCACCCAGTGCTGGGAGACCCACCACGGGAGACCCCTCTCCCTGGAGGAGCTGAGCTTCTGGTTTTCTTCTTCCCAGGTCTGCCATGAGTTATGCCCTCTGAATGGAGCTGGAAAGGCTGCAAGCCTCTGTATTTGGAAGGGACAAGGCAGGCTGAGGACTGGGAAGGCAGAGGCAGGGGCCGCTCATGCTCCCAGCTGCTGGCCAGGGAAGGATTTATTGCCCTGGCTGCATTTGGGACACGGACTGCTCAGAACAGCCATCCATCCTACACGTCTGAGTGAGCTGCCATGGGAGATTCATTTGTAAGCTGGCCTTCCTTCTTCCTGAGGTTTCTTTCTCCTTTATACTGCAAAGGCTAATATATTGTTCAAATTAAAGTGGGCCTGGGGACTGAAGACAGAGCTGGTTATTGAGTGGAATGGACTGATGAGGAGTGGGTAATATATTTAAAGACTGTGTAGGAGCCACCAGGGATGATATAGTCTGATTTATTTGATTTAGCATAATTTATAGTACACTAGACTATGTTGTGATTCTTCGGGATTTTTATCAGGAAATTTGCATTCAATATTTAAGTATCTCTGGGCAGAAACATTCTCGTTCTTTTATTATTTTGGTTTTAAACATATTATGTACCACAGAAGAATTTATAAGTGTATGAAGGGTTTTAATAAGTTCAGATAGAAAACAAAAAATGTTTGAAATCTAAGATCGACAAGGGAGGGGGATTCCTGCTTCACCCTTTCCCAAGGGCATGGGTGGATTTGCTAAAAAAAGGCAACACTTTATCTGCATTAATTCTGCTTCTTTTTGTCATTAGGACAGAGCCAGCCTTGGTAGAGTCACTGACATCCAAAAACTGTGTCTCAACTGATGTAAATCAGGACTGAACCTATCTGCTTGTGCCCACTAAAAACCACAGATGTGGTCTGTTGTGTACCACCTTCTTTTCTGAAATGTTCTTGATTTTAGGGCTGAAATTTTGCTTAGTTTAATAGATGATAGTCCATTTCTTCGATGCTCTAAGCATCATTTTTACATGGTAAAAACATTGTGTTTTGTAAGTTAGTCCTCTTATAATTTCATCCCTTTCAGAGATCATCAATAAGTGGAGATACCTCAGGTGAAACTGGCTCTGTCTTTAGGGCAGAAGTGCTGTGGCACAAGATCAGGTCTCTGAGCACACCATCAGGAGAGACTCCATTGTTTTTCCTGGAAGTTTAAACTTTTGCACATCCAGAACAGGAGGGTGAAGTGGGGTGGCGGTGCCCAGTTTGTGCCCTGCTGAAGTACCTCATGATGCACTGAATGAACATATCAGCAGATGCCATATTCAAAACATCTTAAATGTTCATAGAAGGATCTCATTCTTAAATTTGTGACACATCATGGTTTCAGCAGCTCTGCTGGACCTTCCTGATGTGATTTATTTCTAGGCGTGTTCCATGTTTTCGTGGTTTGCATCTCATTAAAGCATAGTGGACTGCAGCCTTTGAGCCCTCAGCCTTAAGGTGTTCAGTTGGGAAAGTTGAATCCCTGGTGATCTGCAAACTGCAACACTATATAAAACTTCTGTTGACAGTCAAGCATGCTGAGTGTTTAAAGTTTTAATAGGCTTAGAGTTAATTCTGGAGTCCACCAACATCTGCATACATCCATAATTTCAAGCACCTCTTATTTGGTTGATTTCATATATCATACCTAAAGTGTTTTTGAAACTTTGGCAGCTCCATGTAGAGTTTCATGATTCATCTCTGTCTTCACGAACTGCTTCAGTTCTTTTCATTTTGTTTCTTACTTTTTTCTTCATCCATTTTCCCCACTGTAAGACGTTCTTAAATACTTAATCAGGACTGTGGTTTGGAATGCACTTTATCACACACCTTTTCTGTGCCAAACCCCTTTACACACTCTATTAAGGATAACTTTCCACATACTAATGTATTTATTTGTGAAATGGCTTTTAAAGGCGGCGTAGATGGTGGAAGGCGAAGTGTGATGGGCCAAATCCACATTTGGAGGGAGCCCTGCCCCTTTCTCACAGCTTACACTCCTGCTGTGAAGGTAGGGCTTGTGATCCTTCAATCTCTCCCTCCCGCAATACCAGCGGCATGGGCAGGGCAGTGCCACACTCTTTTGAGGGGAAGAGCATTGGACTGGGAGCTGTGGGGTGGGGGGAAGGTGTGGGTGGGTGTGCCCCATTTCTGGCAGGTCCCCGAGGTGTCATTGGGTGCCTGATTTCTGGCAGGGACTTTTGTTTCAGCTGGGAGGATCCTGTTGAGAAAATATAGGACAGTTGCCTGGAGGCAGATGGAGAACACTGAGGCTTCCAAAAAACCTCTTTGTACCTTTGCCCTGGACAGCCCTTAGGAGCTGGGCTGGGAGCCGTCGGGCTGGTTTATTGTAAATAGAAGAGTCAGTCTTCCTCGCATGTATGAACCTTTTACTTTCTGGCAGCTCTTGTCAAAATAATCCTGTTTTCCTCAAAACATGTGAGTGTCTCTGGGCTCTTGAGAAGGCTGAGTGCCTGTGCTTGTCTCTTCAGGCAGCTAGAGGTGGCGGGGGCACAACAGCAATATTGGCTGCGCTGGCAGCTCTCAAAACTTCCCGTGTTATTTTTATTGTTCCAGCCTCCAGAGTGCTTTGATTAGGTTGGAATCCTAGCTTTATGGGTTTTTTTCTTTCTTTTTTTATTTTTTTTTTTGAAACAAGTTTCTAACTCTTGTGGCTGTGGTAAAAGGAGCTTGAAAACATGCTTTGGATGTGCTAAAATCAGAAAGGAAACAAAGAGAGCTCTGCTGGGACTGTGGGGCTGGGACATGTCTTTTTTTAAACTCGGGATTTTTTCTCTGGCTTGCAATAGTTTCAATCCTTTTACGAGGTTTTTAGCAGAGGTGTGAGGCCATGGCACAGTTTATCCTAGGTGACATGGCAGGAAAGGAAGTGAAGAACAAGCTCGAGGTGTCCTTGCCACATGCTGTGCTGCTGCTGCGCTGCCTCATGTGGGCATTTCGCAGGGGCCGGGCTGGTGCGGGTGGTGGCCGTGTTGGGAACAGCTGGCAACAGAAAACCAATGAGTTGGAAAAGGAGTGCTTGCATCTCATGGTAGGTCAGCTTGCTCCCACATCCTGTTTCCACCCCAAAATATTGTAATGGTGCATTTTCAGTGTGGCAAGTTTTGATACCTCCAGCCTTGTTGGCACATGCCAGCAAGACCCAGTGCAACAGTTCTGCTGCTGTGGGCAACTCAGTAAAATTTGCATTTTTCACCTGAATTTGGCAGCATTAGTTTGAGAGCATGTGCACTTTCTCCCTTTCAGATGTCACACCTTTCTGAAAGAGTGGAGCTTTTGGCACATCTCATGGCTGAGCAGTAAAGCAGTGAACATACAACAGGATGTTCCAGCCTCCTACAAATTGATGTGTAGGAATTACTTTGTGAAAAATAGTCAGATGTGAGCCAGAGAGCCACTAATTGTCAATAGCTTGTGCTCTGCTGACACTTGGGCTTGGTTTACAGTACCCCTATGGCAAAAGAGGAGTGGCTGATGCTATTGTACTTATGCTGGTTGATGTGACTGAGGCAGACAGCTCTTCTGGGCTGATAAAAGACATGTTAAACTGCAAAGAGACAGAGTAAAGGGTAAAAAAATATACAAAGTAGAGCCAGTCCCATCTTAAAAAAATTATTAACTCACAAAGAGTAAATTTGAGTACATTTATATTTATCTATCTGATATTTGTCTATTTGACATTTGGTTGATACAAAGAACTGGTGTCTACTCTCTCAGTAGAAGTATTTTATTATTATTAATAACTACTTGTTAACTCTGGCATCTCTACTATGCCAGGCACTCTGCAAAACCCAAGGAAAGCATAGTGTCTCCCCAGAGAGCTTATACTAATCTATTCTATTGCAACAATATTTTCTTAGTGCTGTGTATAAATCATTCATCTAGAAGTATTTAGTGCAGAGGTTAACACTTCCCCATTTATGTTTTCGTGACAAACAAATTTGCCACAGTGAAAATACCATGCAGTTCAACCTAGCTGTATTTTATGGAGTTTCTTCTTGGGCAAACCACTGAAAGGCATTGCTGCAGAGAGGCCCTTAACACACATTTAAATTTGAAATCTGCCTAAGCACCATTAACTTTAATGGCCCTGAGCACATGCTTCAGGCTAAGCCTGTGCTGAAGTGTTCTACTGAATGTGGACAGATCAGGCCCATACAATGCATTTTGGTGAAGTGTGGTGTAAACCACCAGAGAGATTAAAATCCCCAGGGGTTCTCTGTGGAAGTGGGTATCACATCGTCTGTCATGAGGGGCTCTGTTCAGGCACAGCACAAGCTGACCCTCCCATCCAGGACCATTTTTCCATCTGAGGGATACCGAAATCTTCATCAGTCTTGGGGATCATTGGCAACAATGGACTCTGTTTTGCTGTGTGGAGAACTACTGCAGTACTGCCCCACATGTAGGAGAAATGACTCCTAGGAGAATAGAAGAAACCGTGGTGGTCAATAGTGTGAGAAAAAGATTTGAAAAGCAGCGGACACCCATTGCATCTAACTAGAGCTAAATTTGTAGTTAAATAAGGGAATATAATGAAAAATAAACAAGAAAAATTTTTTTCAAGTGCCCTAAAGAAAGAGTATCATCCAGTCTCAAGGGGAGAATAACTGAAAAAGTATGGTATTGGAATAACTTAAAAAAATAAAGTAATGCCTAATGAAGTCTACAGGGACCATTAACGTAGACTATGTGAGTGGCTTGATTCAAAAAGGTGCTTTGCCCACATTCAGAATCATGTCCAGTTTAGTCTTATTTATTTAACACCTGAAGCCAGTTTACATCCTCTGTTGAACTGCTGTCAAGAAGCACTGGAGATGCCTGATGTTGCCCCCTGCCTCTCTGGGAATCCCAATACAGTGGATCCATGGCAACTCTTGCCTGACAGCAAAGATCTTTTGATTCTTCTCTTGGTCACTGCCTCAGAATTACCCCATATGGACCTTTTGTGAGCCTCTGGGGCGTCAGAGACAAAAATCCTTCCTAACACAGAGAAATATCTGAGCTAACCTTCTTTTTCCACAGGAGCGTGGTGCAGAAAAGTTAGGGAGATGGGGATAGGGAGCAAAATCAGTTGATTTTGCTCCTTGGTCAAGCTCCCTGGTTGACTCACCACGTTTTGGTTGCTTCACCCGCAATTTCTGAAGAGATACCACTGACTGAAGGGATTTTTCTGTTCTTCTACAGTACCAGACCTTGTATCTTGAGAATAAATTTGAGTGGGCTTTGTTTTTTCATTACAGGGAACACAGGCAGAAATTGACTGTTTCTTAGGAAACCATCTATGCTGTGCTGGATGTTATGGAAAACAATATAAACCAAACCATAGCAGATTCTCTTTAAGATTTATGAATGACTATTTTTTGGCTGATTGAGAATTAAGTCAGGTTGGCACAAACTGTTCACTGAAGACTTTACTGAATACATGAAAACCCTCAGAAGAGAAAGACTGCTACAAGACTGTAGCTGAGACACATGGGTGAAAAAGCAATTTCTATCCCTCTGATATGATTCTTTTTGTGTAAATACGCAGAGACATAAGTAAGATCACTTGGAGAAAATGTATGTGTGAGGGCAACTGCATTCATTTGTTATGAGACTCTCCAGAGTCAGGAGGCTTCAACAATTAAAGTCCTAAAATCTCAAACTGGTTACATTGTGAGTGTCCTTTGTTTTTAAGCTCAGTGAAAGTCACCTTGTTTTTCTGTTTAGAGTATACCATCATAAAGAGGAAATCTTCCAAAAATTTGTCAACCACAACATGGCTTTGCGGACTTGCTTTAACTTGTGTGACATGAAGAAGAGCATGATTCACATCCTCAAACAGATCTGTTGGTTTGTAAAATTATTTACTAAACAAGCAAGAAAATAGTTTACTTAGAAGTACTAATGACAAGATTGACAACTGGAAACCAGTAAGAAAGAAGGCAGCAATAAAATATTAGGCAGCCAAGTGATTGTGGCTTGATATATCTTGTCTCAGCTTTTCTTTGATTTTTCCGGAAAGAAGTTGGCAGTGACAATAGTAAAGCTGTGAACAATGTAACAATACAATATACTCGTGCCAAAATGTAAATGCAAAAGAAATATTCTACTATACACTGTATCAAATTATCTGCAAGAAGCAGAAAAAGACAAAACATGTTTTCAGTTCCTTGGAAACACAGAGAAAAATCAAATGCAGATCTTAAGAGTTTATCTTTACATAGGTATAAATTCCTTATTAAAAATTTGATCCCAGTTAGAGAAGAAAAAATGAATACTTTGATGATGATATGATGGATGGGGTTTGTGAGTGATATGTTTCATCATGATTCCAATAAACTGAATAAAAAATGCCAAAACTCTGAATATCTCACACAACTCTTTCTCAAAAACTAAGGGTAAGTGAGGGTGTATAGATTTTTGAATGAATTTTAAATTCCACAATTGGCAGCTTTTCAGTATCAAGATATTAGGTGAGCATGCACTATGACATTTTTATAAGGCAGTCAGATATGGGTCTTAATGCAAGAGGTTCCAATCCCTTCATATGGGCAATAACTCTTCATTAACCCTGGATCAACACAGGCACTAGAGAGAATATGTAGGGAGGAGGAAACAGTCTCAAGCCGAAGACCCACCCTGTGTGCCTATATATAAAGCACAAGAGGCATGAACAGCTTTTCTACCTTTCCTTTCCTAACACAATCTGGTTTTATAATAAAACAAATATCTCATTTGTATTATTTTCTTACAGAATGCCATAAAGTGGTTATGTTTTCCAAAACTATTTCAGTGAAAGCCCGTGAAGAGGTCTACAGAGGTTCAAGCAGATGTTCGAGTATCTGATCTCCTTTTCCTCAGTTCTGAGTCAGCTGAATAGGAGTCCAGCCAGTCAGCCTGGAAAATGTGAACTTTATCCCCACGTTAATGCCTCTGGACTCCTGGCTGAAGCAGACAGCATGCTTTCCCAGGGAGGCTCAGGGTCACAGCTGTTACAATTGCTGGGTGTCTCCTGACTTAGGGGGGTGTACTAGACACTCATCTGAAGCACCAGAGTTTGCTTTGTTTTCAGAGGGGAATTGAAAATTTTTACCCTCTAGCATTGTTTCTTGGCCTTCTCTGACCTATGGCCAAAGTGCCAAGCCAATTTGCAGGTGAAATTTTATTTCCCATTATGACCATGGGCCTTGGTCACTACTCAAATACTCTCTTTTGCCTCTGTAAGCCAAAATATATATTGTAATACTGACACAAATATTTACTGTTTGATACATAATGCCCCATAGTCCTCCTGAGGTCTTTGATAAAGTTCCCTTCACTGCTCTTGTTTTCCTAGCTAGGAGTTAGCTCAGGAAACAGATGGGTGATTGCATGCGTGTGATGTTGAACTCTGAAAGTTGAATGCTCTGCTTTTTGTTCAATATAAACTTGATCTGACATCACTGGGACTTTGCTTTTAGGAGGTTCTTTTTGCCTGAAGCAACTCACTGGCTTTCAGTGGGTCAGTGGCAAAAAGACAAAGTAGTCAAAGGTGAGTACTGTGATGGTCCTCTCTTCCATCTCTAGCCTGTAGGTTTTTCAGCCTGATCTTGCCTTTTTAGTGGCTATGATTGCATGAATAATATGCCTACGTCACTCCATAAGATCAAGAAAACATGACACATAAAATCTGTATGTGAATTATTTTTATTATCTTCTCAGCTCAGCAGAAATGATTAGATTTTGTGCAATGCACTCCCACAACAACAGGGTATCACAGTATCCTCTGACGAGTGAGTGTAGGAGGCTGTGAATTAAGTGAAATACAGTTATTGGGATCATCCAGTTTAACTTTATGGGAGAGCTGGTTGTCTCAATATAACCCTCTCCACCCTTTCTTTTCTTAAGGTCATATAGATAGGACACCTGGCAGAGGCTCAGTCCCAGGGCAACCAATAACATTAACCCTGACTAGCCCAAATCACAACTGGGTCAGTTCATTCTCTATAGCAAAAGAAATCAAGCACAATTTCCCAGTTGCTGCTATTTCAAGTACATGAAATAATTCTGCTTTCAGTAAATATCTAAACCAGGATGACTGCAACACCTGCACTCCAAAGACCCTTTGTGCTAATAAAAGTACTATCATTACATTATACTTTATAATAATAATGTAATATATTACTATATTATTACATTATACTTTTAAAGTTAGTCACTATTTCATTGTGAGCAAGGGCATGGCAGTATGCCCTATAAAAACTATAGCCAGATCTCATTTGTTCTGTACCCTCTGTGGCTTATTGCTATAATCTGTAACTGACAATGATTGCATCTTATGAATCCTTGAACAAATATTAATTTAATTTACAACATGTTCAGTTTTGTTAAACATCGAAGAGAGTAATTTATAAGTTACATCAGCAATAATTTTGACTTCATTCAGGGCCATTTCTGCTGCCAGTCCAGGCTCAGACTCAGCATGCCAGCTGACAGTGGCCTGCAGGCACCATATGATGCCCAAGCCTCTGCCTTCCAGCAAAATGTATGTTTCTGGTTTTGAAGGCAAGGGGACAGCTCACACCCCATATTCCTGGGAGGAGGGTTTGCCTTCTCCCAGAGAAGGATAACCTCCAGAAGCATCTGCCTGGTGGTAACTTGACCTGCAGTACGAAGTTGTCCTGAAGGAGGAATTCCTTCCAGTGCAGTGCCTCAGCGTGGTGCCATTCCTCCTTCTTCACCGGTACTTCACTGACCCTGAAGATGCTGGTTTTGCATGTCTAAAGCAGCCTTCCCAGATGTGATGCTGGAGAAGGTGCTTGGCAGTCCCCTTGTGGTACAGGTTTGACAACTCAGCCAGCAGCAGCCACCTTCTTCCAGGTCACTGGGAAGCTGGAACGCCCTTTTCTAGTTCTTCAGCATTTTTGCCCCCAAACTTGGCTGCTCTGAACTGAACTTGGTGCAATTGATGTTCTACAGAGTGTAGGAAGCTCAGGGAAACGCTGGGTGTACATCCTGAGCTATTACCATGAGATACCATCAAATTCTCCTTCCCTTTAGGGGATCATAGCTCTGGAGAGGAAACTTTAAGATAACTGATTTGGCCATCATTGATTTGCATGTTTTTTGCATGAGGGTCTCCTCCCTCAGACATGTTCTATGCTTGCACTACACAAGACTCCATCTACCTTCTTCCTCCACTTGCTACCCCCCATGATGGACATCCCACTCCTACAGCTGCAGATATGATCTAAAACTGGTCAGGGTGCTGTTATTACTTGATTTTTGTTCTTCATTTCACATCTTCTCTGGTAAAGGGGGAAAAAAGGCACTGGGGAGCACAGGGATCAGAACAAGACAGTGCTCAGTGTTACTGACAAAAGTGTGAGAAGGGAAGAACCCCTTCTGCTATCAAGGATGCAGTTATGGACACCCTTGTCAGCAAACTGCTACCACAGCAATGCCTTGCAAGGATCACAGTCTTCTGCAATTGGCAGCAGAGATACTTCCTACTCTCAACTTAAGCATTACTTCATATCAGTGTGTAACTGCACTCATAAAGTTGTCTGCACCAAAAGTGAGCTGAAAATGTCCCCCTGTCACAACTGGAGACTCTGGATGCAGGAAATACATTGTCAAAATGTAAGAGTCCAAATTATGGCTTGTCTGAATGTTTTATCATCTTTAAAAGGCATGACAGCTGGTGTGAACTTTTGTATCAGATATCATCATTCCCTGCTCCAAGTATTTCCATGTGACTGGTTTTGGTTAAAGAAGGCATCTTGCTGAATTTAATTAGGTAGAAACACAATTTAAGGGCAGATAACACCCCTTCTCCTTACTAAGGAAGATGGCCTGGAGCATTGCTTTGTGCTGAAGAGTCTCCCTAGCACAGCTTTCTGGCTGAGAAAACAATGTGCTGCATCCAGGAAAAATATGAAGGCTGTATCTGTGCCTAGAAACTGTCACACTGGTATCTTTATAAATTGTACTGATGATACGAAAACAAAGTGCCTTAATTTAATTATGTGTGTTTTCCTTGGTTAGTGTGAGATGAGTTCTGATGGGCATATGAGGACCTTTATCCTGTCAGACTGTCTTGAAAGGCAGAGGCCTCGAAGCAGCCCCTGTCTCCACTGCAGGGCTGTAGGGTGCTCACCCATCCCCTCTCTGAGGGACGTGTCTTGCTCTTCCCATGTGCACTGTGCCCACAGCTTGGATGGTGACGTTTTGGCTACAGCAACAAGAAGCAGAGGAAGGGACTGGGAAAAACATCTGAGTGGAAGACTTAATTCAGCAATTTTCTTTCTTTTCCTTCTTTCTTTGTGAACTGCCTGCAAGGGGGCAGGACTTCTTCCCGGTGAACTGGTGACTGACAGATGAGTTTCCTGGCCTTCCTGAGTGCTGCTCTGTGGGCACACCCACACCCGGACCCTTTCAGCAAGCAAGGACAGTGCATCCTCCTGCCACAAATCCATAGGGAGAGAGAGCTTGCCCTGGCTTGGTGCTGCTCCCTGGGCTGGTGTAGGGGAAGTAGTGCAGGAACCCCTGTGCCACGTGGCTGGGAGGCTGCTGTGCCCTCACCAAGGAAGTAGATGCAGCTTTAGGGGGATCATAATGGTCTCTGACCTTTCTGCAGATCACATGGAGGAGGGAGACTCTTTGCAGTCATGTATCTTGGTATAAGGTACACCGAGCACAGAAATGCATTGTGAAGAAAAACAAGTACTTTCATCTGGCATTTCAAAAGAATACAGAGAAAATGAGAGAAGAGCCTGCAAAGTTTGGGAGAGTTAATGCTGCCTGTGCATTTAAGTGGGAGACATCTGCAGTTAAGAAATGTATGGACTAAAAACCACAGCAGAACATGTTTGATGATATTCTGGTCTGAGCATATTGAGGAAGAGGTAGGACAGATCCCAGTTATCATACTGAGCATCCTGGGAGATGGGAATTGCACCTAGTATCATGCACCAAAAGTGGTAATGTTTTTACAGGGTGGCAGGCACTGCACTCCCAGGCAGCGCTGAAGCAAATGACTAGGAATAAATGGACAAGAAAACAAATGGCTGGAAAGATAGCCATCAAATTCCTCTTGCTCCTTTCTCTGGCACTTAGTTCTCTCTTCAAACTGTTGACAACGTTCCTTAGACAGAAAGAGAATAGAAATGGAAAAAGTAAGTGGATAGACCGTGGTTATGGCTTGTTTTCTTTCCCCAACAGGGGAGTATTGTGTAACAGAATTTTGTTCAAGTATCATTTTTATTCTTAAAATAGTTATTATTCTCCATACTGCATATGAAACAAGAGCTATGTTTTGGGTCTAACATAATTCTAGATAGGCTGTGAGTGAGACTTCAAAAAGTGATAAATAAAAACAATTATTACATTCATTCTAAATTAATTTAATTTAAACTAAATTAAAATTAAACGTAAAAGGAAATATGAAAAAAAAAGTGCTTTTTCATGTGCATTTCAGCAAAAAAAGGTATTTGTGGACCCAGTGGCTTTGAGTACAGTATCTTCTGTCCTCTCTTCTCTGATAAAAGAACTGCAAAACTGGAGACAGAGACAAGTAAATTCTGAAAACAGTGACCAGATTCTGATATCAGGTATAATCTCACATCGCTGGATTGCTGTTACCCTGAGTCAGAATGACTTGGACTCTGGGAGACCGAGGGTCTCTCTTTGAAAGACATGTCCATGAGCTGATGCAATTATAGTATCAACAGTCAGAATGCATAACGCAACAACCATCCATGTGTCTGAATGCTCCTGTATCGAAACAAGGCCAGGAGAAACCTAAAAGCCCTGAAAGAGGAGAGATTTTGTATGGTTACTCTTCAGAAAATTACAAGAACTCTACTCTTAAAGCCAAAAACTAAGTGACGAAATTCCCAGATCAATCTTTCTCCTTTCCTTTTCTGTTTTGTCTTTTTTTCAGGTTGGTTTGATTTTTTTTTCCACTTGCATTGGGGCAGAAATATTATCAAAAGAGCATCTTTCAAAGTGACTTCAATACTTCCTAGAGTCCTGAAAAAAGATATATAAACCTGAGAAAAATGCTGAAGGGAGGTGACAGTAGCAGGGGGAAGTAGCATTGAAAGACTGTGGTTATTCATGGGCAGGTTGTGTAGCAGGGTCAATGTGCTTCTTTCTGAGCAAGACAAAAGGTTTAAGCAGTCCTTTCTCCAAATATATTGCCAGTATAGAAGACAAAATGTTGGATCTAATTCAGTTTTCATTCATTCTATCCCAGTTGAAACAACTTTGGGAAATTTAGTGTGAGAGGGTTGCAAAAATAGGTAGAGAAGTCAAAGGATTGATGATGGAGATGGCAGCATTCATGGGAAAAGGGTCAGGTAGCCACAGAACTCCCTCGTCTTCTCTATGCCTCAGAAAACTGTCTGGTTTTTGATGAGTTTTGAGTTAAAATGGAATTCTCTGGTGCTGTTCATTTTATTTTCCTTGGATCACCTTTCCCTCTGTAGTACTCCAGCAAAATAAACAAACACAAGGAGTCATGGTTTTGATTTTGAGGTGGATACGTGTGAAATACATTGAGTCAGGAGGTTTGTGCTAACCATATGTACTGTTACCTGTACGTCACATAGACGGATAATCACGAACAGGAAAATGCAATCAATCATGCCGTCACTTTCTTCCCAGCCCTTCTCTCATGTGCCTGCACCTGTAAACCATTGATATGCACAAATGTGTTAACTAAAGTTGGCATATTTCCATTGCTTTTTTGTTTTTTTCTTCAAATCCTTCTCTAACACAAGGGAAATACTTGCCCCTCATTGTTTTAAGTGGCAATAATCCACTTGCTAAGTGGAAAGACTACAGTGCAAAAGGTTTTAATTTAAAATTCCAAAGCAGAAGATAGATTATTGCTGAAACAACCAAAGCCCTGGTATCCAAGCATTATAAGAAAAACCTCATTTTTAAAACTAAGTTGCTTGATAAAGCAAGAGGTTAATAGCAGGGATCTTAAGTTTAATTTAGGCAGTGTGTGCAAACTTCCCTGAAAACTTTTGCCAGGGTATTTTCTTCTTCACCTGTGTGAAACTCCTTGCTAATGCAGCTGGCCACACCACTGCCCCTTCTGTGATGTGGAACTCCAAGTGAAGTCACCAACTCCTCCTCCATACTGACATCCTGAAAAAGGAAGACCCTGAAAGATCCTGAAAAATTTACCTGTGAAAAAAAACTGTTATGCATAAACCCTTTTAAGACTTTCGCATCACCTTTCATCAAGTATCAAAGTTGTTAACTAATTACTAATTAAAGAATATTTTTATGAAATATTATTCTAACTAAAATATAGAATTAACAAACTTCTTTATTTTAGATAGTTATGAAAATGTTTTAAGAGTGTTTAAATAGTTTTAAGAGCTGTAGTTTAGTGTTATCTGTCTTATATTCTAATTTCTCATACCTTGTAACCACAAGATCCTAGTTTTTGTAGCCAGTGTGTATGAAAGCATGCTTTTAAATGAAAATCAATCCCCGCGGCAGACCATGAGGCTGCCAGCAACCCTAGAAACCCACGAGCCATTGGCTAAAAGGTAGAAGCCTATCACCAGAGCTGGGAGAAGAGACAACCAACCACTGTGAGGCATGAAGGTGGAACTGGGAGTGAAGAGAGGCGGAGACATCTCCTTTTCCCCAGCCGGATTTCCAATTCTCGCCCTCTTTCGTCTGGATAAGCCACGAGGAGCCTCGGCCGCTACAAACACCAGGCCACATTATAACCTTTTCTGCCTTTTTTTAAAGCAGTACGCGCCGAGAAACAAAGCTATGCTCGGGTTTTTAATAGCCTAACCGGCTGAAAAAGAATCTCTGATCGAAGGGTCTCGGACTTCAATTTTTATCTAATTTTTTGAGGCTTTTTTGTTCCAGTTTTTTTAATTGCTAAATAAACCATTTTTATTTTGATTTAACATTCGAAATCATCATATTTTCATAACAAAACCCATCAGCTTTAATAGGACTTGTCACCTACCTTAATGCTTTCAAAATGGAGATTTGCTTCAGCTCTCCCAAAGTTACTTCCTGATAACATAATCCCATGTATGACAGGCTGACTAAACTGCACTAAACAAAAGCTGTTAACACATACCTTAACCTGCTACTAGAATATAATGATCTTGAATCAAGTTTACTTGGCAAGCTACAGAAGTAACTCATCTTTCAGGCACTGTGAATGCACAGTTTCTGGAGCTGGGAAGCCATTCGGTGTGTTGGCCCAACAGCATATGAACTCTGGAGATTTGGGAGCACAAGCAGAGGATTGGTTAAACAAGCAGACGCCTTAAGCAGGCCTGCTAAGTGGTTTAAATGAAACCAACATAGTGCCACATAAAAGCTTAAATAACTCTCTCCCACAGGGCAAAGAAACTAAAATCTTCCCAGAGACCTCTAAGGAAAAGAAATGAACAAGCTCCCTTGAAAGACCTTTTCCTTCTTAGACGTTTATTATGGGTTTCTGTGGCCAGTTTTAATAAATGACAGTGAAATTCATTTAGTGGCCACGGTTTTGACACTTGGATGCGCGAGGTTGTACAGCTCTGGGAGTGTTGGCAGGGGAAGCAGCGAGATGCACCTGCCCACAGGTTCTGCACAGTTCTGTGCTCTTGGGGCATCTCACTTTGAGGTCTTTCCACCTCTGCCCATATGCACGGACACCAAGCTGCACCGACACTCACTGACTGACACTCACTCCCACCACATGCATGCCTCTCCTGGACTGAGACTCTTTTCTTCCTCATTTAGCTGGATTTTCACTAAAAAACATGTTTCTTAAAAAAACAAAACAAGACAAAAATATCCCACAAAAAACTAAAAAAAAAAAACCCAAAGAAAATTAAAACAAAACAAAACAAAATAAAATAAAATTTAAAAAAAAAGGGCTCTGATTTAAAAAAGCGGAGTGCTGACTCTGTACCATCTGGGGACTTCTTAACTGCAACCATGCAACACAGCACAAGTCCTCTGAGGGAAGAGGTAACTAATGAGATGCAGAGAGATCCTGAGTTGCTTAGGAAGTAACATTAGATTTCTGTTGTCTTCACTGGTTAATGTGATGTGTAAATGAGGAACACATTACATGGTTTGAAGCCTGTCTGTAGGAAACACACCAGTGTAGGTGCTTCAGAGGAGATGGTTTTCCTAACAAATACGCTCTTTGTTTGAGAATGGCAGAAAAGTGTCAGTTTTGTGCTGTCATTTTGTGCTACTTGTCTAAAGCAGCACTTCTAGGGGATGGCAAGTGTTTGAAATTCGAGTGGGATCCACTCCATTAGCTGGAATTTGTGCTGTCACACCCTGACTTCTGCACTGCAAGAAATCCTAACCCCTTCCTCAGCTGCTGGAAATGGACTTCACATTGTATCTCAAGCCAATAAGAAATTCCTAAATCTGCTGCTTTGTACCAAAGCTAGAGTTAGCACAGCAGACATTTTAAAGCAAATATAAGACAGAAATTTCAAACAGAGACACCGGGGGTTGGATTTCCACATTGTATCATGGCGCCTAGCCTAGGGCTTTGCCTTCTGACCCTGCTCAGTGTCTCTCGGCTTCTGTGGATTTCTGTGAGGTCTGGCAAATGGTCAACATCTTTGCAAATCAGACCCATGTTAGGACACTGGCTAAGGGCAAAGGAAAATACTTTTAGACATCGAGTTATCAAACTATTTAAACTTTCTGCTGTGTGGTTCTTCTCATTGCAGTGAAAGCCATTGAACACTCAAGTAGCAAAGCTGGGGAGGTTCTCATCTCATCTTCCTGCTATCTGCACATATTAATTTCTTGTATCTTCCATTTGTTCCTGTGCACAACCTTTCTGCATTTTCCTTATGTGGGGACTCTGGGAAGTGGCTTTTATTTTTGAAGCTGGTATAATTAAGAGAAAAAGGAAATGCAGAGGGAGAACACAGCCTCCTGTTCTGTCTACCTTGAAAGGGTGGATTGAATTCCATTCTGAGTCCACAAATTTGGGAAAATTTAAAATTTTCTCATATTTTCTCCAGCAACTTAATCCTTAATATCAGACTCCAGCAGTTAAGAAACAGAAACATACCACAAATCTTAGGGATCCAGTTAAAACAGCAGACATTTTTGATGATAAAAGGTTGCAACAAGCTATTTCCCAGCCAGCTTTAGAGCAAGAAACCTTGATAAGGATACTTTTATAACTCAAATCAAATAAATAAAATTGCCCACTGCAATAAGAGGAGTGTTGTTTGCATCTTAAATGCAATTTTTAAATTTCAGATTCCTTTTATTTGGAGGTACTCTTGGGGACTAGCAATACCACATCCACGGATTCTCACATTTTTTCAGTGTACTGTGAAAACATCTGCTAGTACTCATCAAACTCCTCTGTGGTTTGTTGTCCCCATTTTAAAAGTTGAAGGAATTAGACAGGCAGGTTAAAGGACTTGCCCAAGACCACACAGGGAATAGGATGACAGAGTGGGTACTAGAATCATAATTTCCTGGCTCTACTTCCAATTACCTTGTGCCAAGGAAAAGGCCTTTCTTTCTAATGTAACACCTTGGTTATTTGACTTTGTTCTTTCTCTCTCTCTCTTACTCTTGCTCCACCTCACCTAAAATGTAATTGAAAAAAGTTCTTTCCTTTAGTGTGCGGCTTTATATTTAATCTGTGGTGCCAAAGAGATCAAATGAATGTTGTCACCACTCCAGAAATTGCAGGGAGAGTTTATTTAGCTGATGTGATGGCATAGGTGGGTTATAAAAACCCCACAGACTTCTGCCAGGGAGGCGACCCCTTGGGTCCTGATTAAACTCACTTGTGTTAATCAGGCTGTTCTGCAGAGCTTCTCAGGAAGGATGGGTGCAAAGCTGACAGAACAGCACCCTGAAGCCACAGTATCCCACTATGGATATTATCCAAAATGCCCCCATCTACTCCTCATTTTTCTTTTCCTGTAGCCCTCCAGCCAAACATGCCTCTCTTCATGACAAATGTTGTGATGCAGTGGAAAAAGGTTACTTTGCCCTTCTAAATCAAGTCCCCTGAGAAGGTAACCTTCTTTCCGCATCTTAAAAGTGGTGTTACTTCATTTGCTGTAAAGGTTGAAGTGATTTGATATTATTAACACATCCTCAAGATTATTTTTTTGAGGTCACTAACCAGTGCTCTTTTACAGATGCCTTTCAGTACATTTTTGGAGGAATAGTTAGTATCATTCCTGCAGAACAGATATCTCCTTATTCTCATCTGATTTTGTCCAGTGCTTTGTTAGCTGGAGAATCCAATAATAACTAGAGATTAATGAATTAGAAGTGATGTTTTTCATCCAAATTGTGAGCAGCCTTGAAAGAGCTGAATGGTGAATGTGGCATGGTTCCTCATGGCCTCTGCAGTTGTTCTTGCAGGGAAATGGTTTTCTTATGATGCAGAACCCCTTAGTGCTACATTATCTCATTATCGCTGACCACAAAGCTGGACTGCATCCTTCCTCTGAAATACATAAATGCAGGATCAGTTTTTAAAACTTGTAAGCTTCCCAGGTAAATTATTGCTTAAAAATAGTTAACTGATTCTTTAAAGTGCCTCAAATGCAGCATAATGGTCTGCTGCCTGAGGGCAAGGGCTGCTCCTTGGGCTGATGTCTAAGGAAGCACCAGTACCCACTAATGCCCATTAACTAATGACACTGTTCACCCATGGTACCTGTGAGCAGCTGATGAGGCCACCACAAACTGTGTAAGAGACACAGGAGTTTGTGCTTGTCACCATACTGAGCTGCAAAGTTTGTGCACACTGCTGTTGTTGTAAAAGTGACAACAATGGGACACAGGAAATTATATGGCAGAGATTTTCCAGCAGAGAAATTGTTCGTTAGTGACACACCTTAAGAAAAAATGTGTTTGGCACAACGGAATGGATTAGCTCAGCAATGCATGTTCAGCAGGGAAGTTCAGGTTTATATCTAAGTAAACAAATGGTTACTTATCTTCTCTGGTACCAGGTGGTATGACGGGTGTCCTGCTTTACTGTGGCTGTATCATAATCCTCGATGCTTATATTATATGAACGTAGATCAGGTTGTTTTGGTTTCTAATCGTACTTTTTAAGAGGAGTCACTGGGCATAGCAGCCTGTTTATAGAATATTCTCTGGTTTTATATTTGCCAGAGGTATACACAGGCAGCAGCAGGGGTATAGCTTGTCTAGATGCCAACTTTTCACAGAAGAAAAGCTTCATAAATCACTTCCCTGAACTGTCAGTGCTGTTAGCAACTCCCTCTGGTGCTGTACAGCTGAGGGGGTTATGTTGAGCACAGCACTCCTCTGCAGCCAGAGGAGCCCTGCTTTCATTTATTTTTCTTTCCTAATTACCTATAGTAAGAGAAAGCTGGTCCAAGCTGAGAAACCTTTATAAAACACACTGGATGATCAAAATACCATGACAGGCCTCTTCAGTGCCTAAAAACTAATTGTGCACAGTAGCCTGCATCTCTGCTAGTCAGCTTGGAATCACTTACTCCTTCTTAAGCATTGTGGCAATGACCATTCCTTGCTGACTTTAAAAAAAAAAGTGTTTTTGAAAAAGAAATAGTGTGGATGTCTGGACCTGAAGACAGATAGCTAATGCAGACGTATGGACAATGCGCACAAAAGCTTCCCAGTGTCAGATGAGAAGAACATGGGCCATAAATTCTCTGTCCTTAACTTATAGCCACACAGATGGTTTTGATTACAGCAGATGTTGTGTGAAAATCAGCTGCAGCTTGTGGCTAATGGAGGAGCATTGGTAGAAAGGGGTTCAGGAGGTGAAGGCTATTTTTAAGACTCCTGTATGTAAAACTAAGTCGCTGTCTATAGCAAGGTGGCAGAGTTGACTGAAGGTGCAGGTTGTAGGCACAGAGGGGTAGGAAAATATTTAGCTTTGCACAGCTGCCTTATATGAGGCTGCTTGTAGATGTGCAAAACAGCTTGTACTTAGTGATTTTATCTGCTTCAACCCATTGCCAGTTGTCACTTGGCATGAAGAGTTTCTCTGCTGAATATCAGAGAAGGAAATGAAATAAGGTGGAAGGGCCTGTCTTGTCTTACATGCTGCTGTTCTTTCCCATGCTGATGTGCAAAGATAAGATGGTGCAGACTGGCCTTTCATTCTGGCCCTGGTGCAGAAACCAGGAGAGGTTCCACTCCCCAGGCACAGACACCCGGCAGCATTTGCACCCAGCTGCCACATGGGACTGCTTGCCTCCTCTCCCCAGATCCATGTGGCCTGATTTAGGTGCATAAAGGTGCATGCATGCTGCAGGTAGTGTTTCAGGGAGCTGGAGCCACCAGGATTCTCTACCAGGCATCAGCTCTCAGAGGGATACATGTGTGTTGACCTCTGAGGCTGATGAGGAAAAATTGCCCCTGCTGCCTTGGTTTCACTTCCCTTTTCCCCCAGATACCTCCACCATGGCTGGGTTTGCCCACCTCTTCAGGAAGGTGACACGAGTGCTCTTGCCAGGACAGGCGATGGGGTGTGGAGGCACAGAGGGCTGGGCCAGCCACCTCCGAGTTGCCAGGCACATTGGGCAGCTCTCTGCCTTCCTGTGTGGAGCATTGCCCTTGGCAGCCAGCGCTCAGCATACATCTCCAGCTCTTGGAGGGAAACCTTCTGTAAATCCAAATATGTCAGGGACAGAGAAAAGTGCCTCACAGCAGCTTCATCCTCACAACGTAGTCAGCCTCCAGCAACCATCCTAGCAACCAGAAAGTGAAAAGGAGAGCCAATGCATCCGTCTTCAGACATCTGAACTTTATTCTGCCTTTTGTTCTTATTTCTACTTTTCCCTGCATATGCAGACAGAGCTATCTTCCATTTAATATTTGCTATATGGAGAATTATACAGACTTATTTTCTGCTTTTTGGAAATCCTCAGTTAGCCAGTTCAAGTCCTCTGTACTTGAACATTTGCTTTCAATAAGAAAAAATGTTGATTAACTTAGTGGCCTGGCCAAATCTAGTAAGTTTTTTCTGGCAATACCTCTAATGAGTTCCATTTATTAATTTTTGCCCCCTACCTTACTTGTGTAACAAATTTCCAGATATTAACATCAAGAAAGGCAATATTTGGCCTGTTAGATGAGAAAAGTAAAAACGAACCAGCACACTTCCTTTTGTAGTTCTGGATTTCATGCTCGCTTAATACATATGAAAGGACCATTTTATAAAGTATAAATCTGGAGCTAAGTGTTAAAGCATGCTGGTTTATACATATGGTTATGTACAAGCATGTATGTGCTTCTATATACACATGCAGATTGCAACATGTCCATTGTAATCAACTGACCACTGATCCATGCTGCCTTTTTATTTTTGGCAGGTCTTTACTCTTTTTTTTAGCCCCCACCTCTCTCTCTCTGTCTCTCAGGAGAATGCTCTTTAATGTAATTATGATAAACTGACGTTCTCTTTGTGGTATTTAACAAAAAAGAGTCATCATTTTTTAAGCATTCATATATTATGAGTCTGTATTTTTTGGCTCTAAATTTGAATGGCATTTGATCGTGTTTTTAAAATATTATGGCTGGATAAATTAATTAGGCCAGAAAATCCAGAAGAAACAAACAATAAAAATAATAATAAACATCAGCTGCCACCTCAGTCCAAGCTCACGTATTATACGTTGAAGCTTTATTATTTCAAGTGGACGTATAATTACAGGAGGGTGGAGGCCATTACTAACGTCAATGCCAATGGAAATCCATGGGTCATAAGCATTTTCCTGGGAGCGTATGGTTCCCAGGGAAGGCAGCGGGCTGAGGGGGTCACCCCTGGCCCTGCTGGGAGAAGGTGTCTGGGTTTAGCATCTCTGTGGGGCTCACACAGGACACCGGGCACGTTGCCCTAGAGGAGGAAGGTGTAGTGCCATGCTACTGTGACACAAGACGGGTGGCACACGCCTTGCCCCACGGGCTAGACCTCCCTCTGGTGGGACCACCCTCCTCGCTGAGAAAGTGGCCAGGTTTCCACCAAAGCTCTGTCCTTAACTTCCCAGGTAGAGCCAGCAGCGGTGTCAATTAGCTCCGCTTCTGGTTCTGCTTTTGGAATGTTTTCACCTCTGTCAATGAAAACTGGACTCACACTATCAATTTATTTCTCATTCTGTAGGCCACCAGCTGGTAATGATATGATTCTTGTTTACTCTGACCTTGGCTGGATGTGAAAGAGAGACTTAGATGTAAATGGTTCCATCTCCCATTCCCAGACCCTTGAGCCATTATTTTCTTCTTGCTTCCCTACCAAGCAACATGCTGGTTTTAATAAAACATACTGACATTGCTTTGAACATTTATATGCTCGAACCATTCAAAAAATCTATTCACTTTAGTCAAGTTAGGCAAAAATAGCCCAAAGACAGCACCCACTGCCAACATTTTCTTTGGTTAGGGCTACCGAAATGTCCCATTTCATTCTATGGCTGAATTGCAAGATAGTTATTCCTTATTAATCATGAGCATAGTGCCATTAAGGCTGCAAAGTATTAGTACAGCCAATATAACTCCTACTCACTTTATAAAGACAAATATTAAAGTCATCACTTACTTTGTGGCTAAAAAGCAGAAAAATGCAGGAGCATACCAGATGAACCTCAGACATCACACCCTTCGGCACTTGCCCCAAAATTCGCTGTAAATGCTGTCGGCTGTCAAATCCACCTGGTTACTGTGGATCCTGTTGTCCCGGCCATACAATGAAGACAGTGGCTGTGGATGCCAAAGCTGAAATACCTCTGTGGTGAAACTGTCTGTGACTGGGGAGATGCAAGGACACACCTCCTGGTCTCATGCACACAAACTTTTGTTTATTCCTGTATCTAAAGCTACACATAAAGCCTTATCAGAGCCACTTGCTTTTGTGGACCAGTCTATGTTAGTGTCATAGGTTATTATGACTTTTTAAATTTGTATTTCTCCTAAATTTTTCCCCTCGGTGGGAAATGGACATTTCTAAAGCTCTGTCCAGTTGCAGATAACAACAAGTGTTGCTTTGGAATTTCCTATGGGATAGAAAGTCTCACGTTCAAAAGGCTATAGGCAATATGCAGCACTACATGGTGCTTAAAGAGGAACAGGCAAGCTTACCTGGGAAACTGATTTACAAGGTACAGTAGCTGGGCTCTGGGACTCTGACAGGCAGTAGCTCATCATCATGATACTGCTTTTCAATGACAAAGTAATCTGGAGCATTGCCTCTGCTCCCCATCCCCAGATTTCCTGGAAAAGGCTGGTGAAGCTGTAGTGATTTACTTGGGTTATTGTGTCATTTTGAATTTAATAGACTGAGAGATCAGTGTGGGTGCTTTGGGTGCCCTTCTGAGAAGTGCACAGCATAACCTTTCTAGCAGGACAAATAACAGCTCATCTAGCAGAGAGTGGTGCAGCAGCATATTCTGCTGTCTGCTTAGCCTTGGAAAAATGCATTTGCCTAGCTGAAGGGACTGAGGCTGGGGTTTCAGGGCATGCAAATATCTTACTGCTGCCCAGATGAGTCTTTCATTTATCAGTGTGCATTTTTCACACATTCAAAGTACCTGATCATTTCTCAGCTTTAAGAGTTTTCTGCAAATTAATTAAAGAAAACATTGGTTTTCTTATTTATCTCATTCTAAACCTTAAAAAAGTGACCGTCAGTGAATTGTTGCGAGTGATTTGGCACATACTAATTTGAGCTTCAGTAAAACCTACTCAGGCACATTAACAGTATTCACACAGGCACAAATCACTATTAATCCTTGCTCAGGGGAACGTTTATGGGGTCCCAGCTGTACAGGGCTTGATGCTAAGACACAAGGTCTTGTTCTGGCAGAGCCACCTGCTGTTTTCCAAACCCAAAAGGCTGCATTTGCTCATCAAGGCAATAAAACATACTCTTGTTCTTGCTGGCGTGAGGGGTTTTGAGAGCCACAGTCCCGAAGACATAATGGGTTGCAACACCCAGAGTGTGAGAGTGTCCCCAGGTGCCCCACGCTGACCACAGCGAGCTCCTGCCTGCTGACTCCACAGGAGCCAGGTGCTGGAAGGAGTCCCCGGGAAGACAGAGATGGGGAGCTGCAGCAGTTGCACCCAAAGGTGCAATGCTGTTGGTGCAAACACATGAAGATTTGTGGTTTAACCACAATGGTTTAGCTGGAAAAGGATTCAAGTAGCCTACGTCTAAAATGTGGAGATCTGCTGCCAGAGGTGAAAGAGCCAGGTCTAGTCATGATACTTGCACAGCGTTCTCTAGGGACAGCATCCTCAGCACAAGAGCACAGTGCCTGGAGCAGTGCTGCTTGGACATTTATTCCTTGGACTTTATTCCTCCAGCTACCCTGGGACAAGAGCGTGACCAGCTGAAAGTGGTCACTTCCATCCTTTTGCTTTTCTTGTCCACTGGCCCTGAGTGGTCCCTTAATGCTTCTCTGGTAGCATGAACTGCCACAGAAATTTCAGGATGACTGAAAAATTCCCTGAACTTGGTGGAAACTGATGTCTGAATGCAGATTTCAGCCCAGCAGGCAACCCTGCCCACACAAATGTCTTCTCAATAGACTGATGCACTGGGCTGCTTTGCTTGGACAGGCAAGCATCTATGTTATACAACTGGCAAAGTGGGGTCCACAATTGGTGTTTTAAACACATTTAACAACATGCTCTAATATCACGGAAAAGCAGCAGTTATATGAAATATCCAGGTTGCTGGTGCTAAATGAATATTTCCACTAGACTTTAATAATATTCTATGGGACGATAACCTCACAGCTGCCTTTTCAAAGTGTTGATTAAAAAAAAAAAGGAAAAGGACAAGAAGGAATGGCCATAAATTGGCTGCAACACTCATTAAACCTGTCCTAATTAGAGCAGCTTCTCCCTGCCCCAGGCCAGGGCAGGTTGCCAGCAGGGAGGCAGCACAAGACCTTGCTTCCTCCTGTCTGTGTCCCACTGATGGAGCCAGCTGAAATCCAGAAACTGAATTCCCACTCACCTATAAGCCCTGAAACAGGGGGAGCAGTGAGGCAGCCAAGCACTGGATCCTTGTGCTCCCTGCATATGCTGCCAAAGGAGCCTCGGAGGGAAAATAAGTGACATGGAAAAGTGTCCAGCTGTAAGTTATGCTGTACATGGGACACAGAAATCTGGGAAGCTTTGTAGCAGGCAGTCCCTCTGGGGCAGGACCAGTCCCCAGGATGACTGGCTCACAAAGTCCCATTGTGCCCTAAATGATGGGCCAGAGTTGTGGCCACTCTGGTTGGGACAAGTCACCTCTTCAAAGGTATTCACTTCAGCTGGTTTTAAAAGATCCTGGAGCAGAAAGATAAGGCTTTTTAAAATATATATTATATAGAAATATTTTTGTGGACCTATGTAAGGAATACTAGAAAAAGAAAGTTATTTTTTCAGTGCGTATTTGAAAATAAACCTCCAGTTTGTATAGCTTGCAAGCAAGACCCCATTATGTTAAAGGTTTGGGGTACTGGTTTTTTGTGTAAAGTGACTTCTTCTAAGACAAGTTATTAAAAAGAAGAGAGGTTAGTGACATAAACTGACTATAAAAAAATGCAGTTAAATACATGGGAAAAAAATCAGAACCCAACTTCCTTAGGCCAAAGAACATGGTGATGTGCATACAGTATGTATCGTGCTCTTATTGCTGTATCTGTAATGGAAAGTTCCTCTTCACCAAATCCACTAAAGCCAAGCTCATTTGCTTCATGAGTCTTTCCTTCTGTTTGGGCTAGAGAGAGAAGAACTCTGCTCAGCAGAGAGCAATTACATTTCCAGAGGCAGCAGTTTTTGTAGGGAAAGAATCAGCTAATTTTTAAGAAAACACATCCTTGCAAATGTGTAGGTCATCATAGCTCAAGTAACCTTAGAATTACTTAGCCTGTAGGGAGCTTAGCTGATAAGTGTTACACATACTGATAAAGTATCTGAGTAAAAAAATTCTGTGAGACGACTTCAAACACCCATGTAGAAATCCCTTTCCATTTCAGAGTAGGAGGTATAAAACCTTAGTGATTCAGTCTTTATCACGTCCTGTGGTTCTTATCTGGACAGAGAGGCAGTGGGGAGAGGGGAAATGAAGGGAAATGAAGAATGAAAGAGAGCCACCCAGAGCTGAGCAGATTTGGAAGTGGGTGCCACTTTAGGGTTTTCCTTTCTGTCATTTGTTGTCAGCCTCTTTCTTAAGGGGCAGAGGTACCCTGTATGAACTCTGATGGAGAAATGGCTTTATGAGCCTCCATGAGGTTAGTTGGTTTTTTTAACAAGGTGATGTTGAAATAATCAGGGGATTCTGCAAGGATTTCCCTGGTGTGAAATATTACCAAAATTGATCTTGCTTTGAGAATTCCACTGTTATCATTTCCACTGTGGCTGCTGAGAAATACTTGTGAAACGGCATGCTGCTCAAGAGAGCTTCTCTTTCTCAACTCCTTCATCAAAGCAAACAGAACAAAGGCTTTGGACTGGCCTTTTTTTCTGGTTTCGTTCAGGCATCTCTGGTCTGGTGGACAGAACCTGGCCTGAGAGTGAGACTAGTCTTGGAGCTCCCTGAAGGACTGAGCGTCCTAAAGCTAACCTGTAGCTCACAGCTATGGATGGCAAAACCATTCTGAGATATGCAGTGAAACTGCTCTTTGCCCCTTCTGTGAATTTTCAATAATGTTTCAAAAACACTTTGGTACCCCTCTCCCTGGCAGGGAAAGCAAAACATAGGGATGGCAGAATGGATCTTGCAGACAAGGCTTTCATCGCTCATTGTCATCTCAGCTGTGGTGAAAGCAATGGTAGTGAGAAATGCCGGCTGTTCAGGGGTACAGTAGTAGTACTTCAGTGGAAGGTGAGTTGTACCATGCTGCATCATGAGAGTATGCTGACAAGAAACTTATTTCCACAAAGCTAAGGCTTCTAACAGAATGGTTAGGCCACTGCATAATTGTTTTCAGGATGATATCAGAAAGTAGAATATACATCTAGTAATGTTATACTTGCACAGTAAAACTCAGCGAAATGTGCAGGTAATGCACAAAGCCCAGAAAAGACGCCCTCAGATAAAGGACAACGCGAAAAGTAACAGGAGTCAGCTATGCAGAGCTGGGAGCTCAAGCCGTAGTTTGAGAAAAATATCGTGCACAGGGCAGGGGAGATTCTGAAGAAGAAAGAAAGGATGAAGGTTGGGGCAGTGTCGCACTCGCCATGGCCTGCCATTAGCATTGTGAGTATTCCTGGAGTTCTGGGCATTGGGGTTTTCTGGACCCTAACCCTAGGCGTAACCCTAACCCTAGCCCTAGTTTGAGAAAAAAATCACGCACTGGGCAGGGGCAATTCTGAAGAAGAAAGAAAGGAAGAAATGAAGAAGGTTGGGGCAGTGCCACGCTCGCTTTGGCCTGCCTTACTACTTGTGAGTGTTCCTGGAGTTCTGGGCATTGTGGTTTTCTGGACGCTAACCCTAGGCGTAACCCTAACCCTAGCCCTAGTTTGAGAAAAAAATCGTGCACTGGGAAGGGGCGATTCCGAAAAAGGAAAAAAGGAAGAAAGGAAGAAGGCTGGGGTAGTGTCACGATCGCCTTGGCTCGCCTTTCTCATTGTGAGTGTTTCTGGAGCTCTGGGCTTTGTGGTTTTCTGGACCCTAACCCTAGGCGTAACCCTAACCCTAGCCCTAGTTTGAGAAAAAAATCGTGGACAGGGCAGGTGCGAGTCCGAAGAAGAAAGAAAGGATGAAGTTTGGGGCAGCGACGCATTAGCCTTGGCCTGCCTTTCGCATTGTGAGTGTTCCTGGAGCTCTGGGCTTTGTGGTTTTCTGGACCCTAACCCTAGGCGCAACCCTAACCCTAGCCCTAGTTTGAGAAAAAAATCGCGCACTGGGCAGGGGCGAATCCGAAGAAGAAAGAAAGGATGAAGGTTAGGGCTGTGTCGCGCTCACCTTGGCCTNGCCTTTCGCATTTTGAGTGTTCCTGGAGCTCTGGGCTTTGTGGTTTTCTGAACCCTAACCCTAGCCATAGTTTGAGAAAAAAATCGCGCACTGGGCATGGGCGAATCCGAAGAGGAAAGAAAGCAACAAAGGGAGAAGTTTGGGGCAATGTCACACTCGCCTTGGCCTGCCTTTCTACTTATGAGTGTTCCTGGAGCTCTG
>VZRS01006283.1:0-48707 GCA_013398055.1 Ifrita kowaldi | reverse complement strand
AAGACCAGGAAAAGGCATCAGAAGGAGCTCAGGACCTGAGTTAGATCTTTCACAGTGCTGGTAGACCTTTGGAACAGGGGAGAAGCCCGTGTTGGGGAGCTGCCTAAGGGGGACCCTCTCCAAAAACTTTGGGGGTGTGCTCAGGCCGTCCCCTCCGTGCACCCACCTGCCTCCATCTGTCTGGGCCAGGAACAGCCACGTGTGCCCAGCAGTAAAGTGAGCCAGGAGGGCTCTGCTGAGCCAGCAGGGGACAGCTCCAGCTGCCTCGTGGCTTTGCTGACCCCGGCTGACCCGTCAGGTGCCCTTGCACTGTGCTGGGGACGATGGGGTAAGAAGGGACCTCCAAAGGTCCCTTTTTGTCAGAACTGCTCCTTCATGGAGCTCAGGAGAACTGCGTTGGGATGCAGGTGCAGAGCTGGATTTGGAGCCGCTGTGTGACCAAGGATTCACATCCCATCCCTGAATCCCAACCCCCTGCATGATCTGCCAGGGAGCTGAGGGGCATGGTAAGCAGCTCCTGGGCTTTTTGTGCAAGCTTTGAGTTGCAGAAGCTGGTGGGGAGCTGCAGGGATGCCCACAGTAGATGTTACAGCTAGCACACCTGCTGTTCTGGTTTAATGAGTAGTTTTGGACTAAAACTGAAGGATTTCTGCTTTTAAGTGAAGTGAAAATGAACTTCTGCCCTAATTCCCTCTACTCTACCCCTGTTCCTGGAGTATCACAGGACCATCATCCTCAGAAACTTCCTGTGCCTCAAGGGGCTCCAAGAGAGCTGAAGAGGGACTTTGGACAAGGGCCTAAAAAGACAGGACACAGGGAATGGCTTCCCACTGCCAGAGGGCAGGGATGGATGGGATTTTGGGGTGAAATTGTTCCCTGGGAGGGTGGGCACGCCCTGGCACAGTGTGCCCAGAGAAGCTGTGGCTGACCCTGGATCCCTGGCAGTGCCCAAGGCCAGGTTGGACACTGGGGCTTGGAGCATCCTGGGATAGTGGCAGGTGTCCCTGCCCATGGCACTGGATGAGTTTGAAGGTCCTTTCCAATCCAAACCAGTCTGGGATGATGCACTGGGAGCAGCTCTCCGGGGACTCAGAGGCTCCTGTTGGATGCAGGTCCCTCTGCACCAGCCCCTGCTCCAGACAGGAGGTTTCTCCCAAACTTGTTCATCAGGTGGTTTTGGTGGAGAGCTCTCCAAGTTGTTCAGCTTCAAGCAGTGTTTGAAATTCCAGCTTTGCTGCTTGTTTTTGGCTGGCCTGAGAAGATGGAGGGTCCCTGAGAGTCACTCGGGGCTGTGATTGCAGTCACTGAGCAGTGCTAGCCTGACAGCTGGAAGGGGAGCAGGAAAAGTGTTATTCCTGCAAACAGGACTGGGAGAAATTTGAGTAGCAGGGACCATGAACCCAAGTGAAAGCTGTGGAAGAGGAAGAAAACCAGATTTTACTGTATAATCTGACTCTCACCTGGTTCTGCAAGTAAACATTTTGTTTAAATTAGCTCCAGACATGACTGCAAGCATGCATTAGGGTCCTTCAGATGTTTGTGAAGGACCTCCTTTAAAGTGCCACTTAATCAAATGCTCTGATCCTCGTGAGTTACTCATTTGTGTAACTGGTTTTCCCTTTTCCCACCTGCCAGAAGCAGTTTCATGGAAAAAACACTTCAGGAGAAGCCACGATTTTTGGAGCATTGGTTATCTCCACTTTTAGACCTGCTGTTTTCTCCCTCTTCCAGCTTTTTTCAAATCCTGCCACAGCTTGTCCCAGCTTGATCTGAGCCAGCGTGGGTGTCACAGAGCTGGCGTAGGTGTCACAGGTGTTCCCTTCTCAGAGGCTCCTTGGTGGCCCTTTGGCCACCCCTGACCCAGCCAAGGGAAGGTGTGGAGCATCCCCTTGGCTGCCACCTGCTCCCTGAGCACAGCCTGGCCACGGGGGCTGTGCTACACAGCCCTGCTTAGGTGGGAGAAGCTGCTAAAGGTGCAGATACTGCTCAGGGTAGCAATGCAGCCGTGTGTACATCCGATAGCAGAGCTGGCTGTTCACTTACCAGTAAATAACTCTGTGGCTGGGGGCCATTTCTTGCTTCTTGCTTCATTTCCCCATCTGTAAAAATAGTCTAATGGAAAAAAAAACCAGGCTCAGGTCTCTCAGGAGAGCATTTTCTTGCTGCTTCCCTGAACATTTTGTGCTTGTTGGTGTTTTCCTGTGGGGTGCAGAGAGCTCTCAGCCCATTACAGGAGCGTGGTGCAGTGCTGTGCCAACAGCTATCAGAGGAGGAAATGCCCAGGGAGCTTTTCAAAGCTGTGGTGCCACAGGGTGAGTCCAGATCTGCTCCTGACCGTGCCACAAAATGCTTTTCTGCCCTGGGGTGAATTAAAATGACTTTGGGTTCAGTGTCCCCCCCTGGCTGGAGTGTAAAAGCATCTGGTTGCAGCCTGGTCAGGCCAGGTGGGATGGGGCTCTGGTGGGTGCAATCCCTGCCCATGGCAGGGCAGCTGGAATGCCATGGTCTTTAAATTCCCTTCCACCCCAAACCATTCCCTGGTTTCTCTAGTTTCTCTTCTAGCCCAGGTGGTGGGATGGGGCTCTGGTGGGTCCAATCCCGGCCCATGGCAGGGCAGCTGGAATGCCATGGTCTTTAAATTCCCTTCCCCCCCAAACCATTCCCTGGTTTCTCTAGTTTCTCTTCTAGCCCAGGTGGTGGGATGGGGCTCTGGTGGGTCCAATCCCGGCCCATGGCAGGGCAGCTGGAATGCCATGGTCTTTAAATTCCCTTCCCCCCCAAACCATTCCCTGGTTTCTCTAGTTTCTCTTCTAGCCCAGGTGGTGGGATGGGGCTCTGGTGGGTCCAATCCCGGCCCATGGCAGGGCAGCTGGAATGCCATGGTCTTTAAATTCCCTTCCCCCCCAAACCATTCCCTGGTTTCTCTAGTTTCTCTTCTAGCCCAGGTGGTGGGATGGGGCTCTGGTGGGTCCAATCCCGGCCCATGGCAGGGCAGCTGGAATGCCATGGTCTTTAAATTCCCTTCCCCCCCAAACCATTCCCTGGTTTCTCTAGTTTCTCTTCTAGCCCAGGTGGTGGGATGGGGCTCTGGTGGGTCCAATCCCGGCCCATGGCAGGGCAGCTGGAATGCCATGGTCTTTAAATTCCCTTCCCCCCCAAACCATTCCCTGGTTTCTCTAGTTTCTCTTCTAGCCCAGGTGGTGGGATGGGGCTCTGGTGGGTCCAATCCCGGCCCATGGCAGGGCAGCTGGAATGCCATGGTCTTTAAATTCCCTTCCCCCCCAAACCATTCCCTGGTTTCTCTAGTTTCTCTTCTAGCCCAGGTGGTGGGATGGGGCTCTGGTGGGTCCAATCCCGGCCCATGGCAGGGCAGCTGGAATGCCATGGTCTTTAAATTCCCTTCCCCCCCAAACCATTCCCTGGTTTCTCTAGTTTCTCTTCTAGCCCAGGTGGTGGGATGGGGCTCTGGTGGGTCCAATCCCGGCCCATGGCAGGGCAGCTGGAATGCCATGGTCTTTAAATTCCCTTCCCCCCCAAACCATTCCCTGGTTTCTCTAGTTTCTCTTCTAGCCCAGGTGGTGGGATGGGGCTCTGGTGGGTCCAATCCCGGCCCATGGCAGGGCAGCTGGAATGCCATGGTCTTTAAATTCCCTTCCCCCCCAAACCATTCCCTGGTTTCTCTAGTTTCTCTTCTAGCCCAGGTGGTGGGATGGGGCTCTGGTGGGTCCAATCCCGGCCCATGGCAGGGCAGCTGGAATGCCATGGTCTTTAAATTCCCTTCCCCCCCAAACCATTCCCTGGTTTCTCTAGTTTCTCTTCTAGCCCAGGTGGTGGGATGGGGCTCTGGTGGGTCCAATCCCGGCCCATGGCAGGGCAGCTGGAATGCCATGGTCTTTAAATTCCCTTCCCCCCCAAACCATTCCCTGGTTTCTCTAGTTTCTCTTCTAGCCCAGGTGGTGGGATGGGGCTCTGGTGGGTCCAATCCCGGCCCATGGCAGGGCAGCTGGAATGCCATGGTCTTTAAATTCCCTTCCCCCCCAAACCATTCCCTGGTTTCTCTAGTTTCTCTTCTAGCCCAGGTGGTGGGATGGGGCTCTGGTGGGTCCAATCCCGGCCCATGGCAGGGCAGCTGGAATGCCATGGTCTTTAAATTCCCTTCCCCCCCAAACCATTCCCTGGTTTCTCTAGTTTCTCTTCTAGCCCAGGTGGTGGGATGGGGCTCTGGTGGGTCCAATCCCGGCCCATGGCAGGGCAGCTGGAATGCCATGGTCTTTAAATTCCCTTCCACCCCAAACCATTCCCTGGTTTCTCTGTGTGGCAGTTTCTCTTCTAGCCCAGGTGATTTTCTGTCTGACCTGCCTCCTGCCCCTGTGGAAAGCAGCCTGGATCACCTCTCAGCTGGTGTTTTCTAGGATAAACCCAAAAAGGGCAACCAACGTGCTCGATCCTTCCCCCTGATGCTCCCCAGCTGGTGCAGCAGTGGGGCTGCATCTGAGTCGTGTGGGTCTGCACCCCCACCTGCCTGCCTGGCCTGCTGCAAAAGCCTTCTGATCCCTTAGGATTTTTCCCAATGACTTTCTCACTGGTTGGTACATGAATATCTCATTCTTGTGTCCAAGCCACAGTGGTGACTTGGGGTTATCCCATCTCCTGGTCCCATCCATCCCAGTGAGCCCAGCTGGGTGTCTGGGGCTCCAGCGCCAGGGGCTGCAGCATTGGCCTCCTGATTGTGCTGCTTGAATATCTTTGCAGGAGAAGAAAACACTGGTAGGAACAGTCATGATGTTTTTCCGTGTGGTTTTGCCTGATTTCTGCCTTTCAGCCATGCAAAATCAGCCTGATGTTGAGCATTATGCACACCTTGTGGAGGTCCCAAAACTGGAGATGTCATTTGTTCCAGGTTATCAGTCAGCTCTGGAAGCTCCAGAGGAATCTGTCGCCGTCACGTGTAACCCCACCCAGGCAGGACTTTTTCCACTGTGTGAAATAACTCAGTGAATTTCTAATTACACAAATCTAATTAAGTGCTGGATGTAACGACTGTGCCTAATCATAATGATACACCCACCCATTCCATTACAGAAAAGGAATTGCTTGTGTACAACAAACCACCCAGTTCAGTGCAGGATGAACATCCCCCTCTCCAGCTGTGCAGGCACTGGGTGGTGGGGACGTCCCTGGAGGTCCCCTGGCCACGTGGAGTGTCCTGTGGCTGCGTGGGATCCCTGGCTCCTTTGGGAGAAGGCTCTCAACAGGTGCCTGTGATGATGAGGGTGAGGAACTGGTCAGAGCTTCGAGGCACCGTGGTCTGTGCACCATGACCAAGGGTCCAGGTGGCTGCTGCACTGGGATTTACTGGGTTTCGTGTCAAAGCTCAGCAATGGTAGAGCAGCAGTAGCACCTTCCCTTCAGTTTCAGACGAGCTCTGCCTCATCTGATGTGCTCTCAGAGGCCAGAGTAGCACTAAAAATTAATTATCCCACATTGGAGATCTTTTGTTCTGCGGCTCTCAGTGCTGCACCAGCACCTGGAGCCAACAGCATCTGCTGGTGAGAGCCTGATGGGTGAAACTTCTTGGATGCTCCCTTCCCGTGAGGTTCCTCTGCCATCAGCCTTGAAAATCAAGTGCCTGTTTGTCCAAGAGCTCCAGCAGCATTCCTGTCAGAAGGACATGGTTTCTTACAGCAGGACGTAGACCTTAATCCATGCACTGGAGTGCAGTTTGCAGAGGGATCAGCTGCACTTACAAGTCTGGAGTTTTCTATTCGTATTTTTGCAGTAGTTAGTGCTGAAATCAGTCTTGCAGAAGAAACTGGGATGTTATCCCTTCTTTACCTTGGAAGTTTGTCCTGCAGCGTGAAGACTGTGCCAAATTTCTGTCAGGCATGTGAGAAAGGATATTAGAGGGGAGCCAAACATGGGACAGAGGGAATGATAACATGGCAGTGAGGTTAAAGAGACAGATAATTGATTTTTTTCAGTTCTGGTTCGGGTGTAAATCCATTGTGGTTAATGAAGGAAGGCAAATTGAATTGGAGAGCCCTGTGTGGGAGGCTCAGCCTGGCACGTAGCCAGTGCCAGAGGCTCCTTGTGGTCTTCCCTTGGTGTTCCAGTGGCTCCATCCTGGTGTCACATGGGGTTTTTATGCCCGGTGAGGGGAGCTGAGCTCTTGACAGCTCCGATCATGGCACAGGGTGCCCAGAGAAGCTGTGGTTGCCCCATCCCTGAAGTGTCCAAGGCCAGGCTGGATGGGGCTTGGAGCAAGCTGGGATGGTGGAAAGTGTCCCTGCCCATGGCAGGGGATTGGAGAGATGGTCTTAAGTGTCCCTCCCTACCCAACCCATTCTGGGGTTCTGTGATGATTGCATCTGGAGCAGGCTCAAGGAGCATCCCTGTGCTTAGGTCTGCCACTGCCAGCCGTGAGGTTGCATCCCACTGCTTTTGGCAGTGGGAACTTTCCTGGGATCTCTGGCCCTGGGGTTCGGAGGGGCCGGGCCCCAGCTGTGGCAGGTGTCCAGGTGTGGTGCAGGGCAGGAGCCCTGGGGAAGGTGTGGTGGGAGCACCGCGGGCAGCACAGGGCAGCCCAGTCCTGCTCCGGGTGTGGGACATCTCCCACCCAACCCAGGCTGCTGGTGAAGGCTGGTAGAGAGATTTCCATCTTGGATCCCGCTGACTCTGGACAAGTTCAGTCGCAAACCTTGATAAACTTGGATCCTGACTCCCTGTGGTGGTGGCAAGGCCAGAGCTTTCACCAGGCCGGTGCTTTCCATCGTTCGCCTTGTCCCTCTGCTCCTGCACGTTACCCGGCTTTGTGCAGCAGCTAAAAATAATGGCAGGCAAGGTGTGAGGCTGCCCTGGGGGCAGGGGACAGGGAGGGAAGCCCTGCCTGTGCAGGAGAAACCGGACTCCTCCAGCTGCAGCAGCCTGTCCGTCAGGCAGGCAGCAAGTGCCGGGGGCTCGGGCTCGCTCTGGGTGCTCACTGGCTACAGAAATAAACAGGCTCTGTTAATGCCTCTTGCTAGCCTTGACTTTTTGGCTGGTCTCTGTATTTTTAGCCTCAGGACACTCTGTCCCCAAGGCTGGAGAGGACCTGCGGTGTCTCATACTTCTCCCAACGTGTGAAGCCAGCTCTCGTCCTTCCCTGCTCCCAATTTAGCCGAGGGGAGGGGGGCAGTGCTGCTGCTTCCCACTGGCACCGGTGCAGCTGAGGACCTGGGATGTGAATATCCCTTTGTCCGGGAGTGTATTTATGGTTCTGATAAATAAAATGGTTGTTTAGTGTGGAGAAAGGGAGGCTCAGGAGGGACCTTCTCTCACTCTCCAGCTCCCTGACAGGAGGGTGCAGCCAGCTTGGTCTCTGCTCCCAGGTGACAAAGGACAGGATGAGAGGAAACGGCCTCAGGTTGTGCAAGGGGAGGTTTAGGTTGGAGATTAGGGAAAATGTCTTCCCAGAAAGGGTGGTCAAGCCCTGGGACATACTGCCCAGGGCAGTTGTGGAATCACCATCCCTGGAAGTGTTCAAAAAAACGTGGGTATGTGAGTTAGTGGTGGGCTTGGCATTGTTGGATTCAATTATCTTAGAGGTCCTTTTCAGCTTTAATGATTCTGTGATTCCAAGTGAAGGAAGAAAACCCCACACTCAATTACATCCAGCACATTGCACAATTTCTTTGTGTTTCCCTGAGAAGGGGGATGAGTTTGGGAGTTTATTATCTTTTATTTAGAAGTACAGAATGATTTAGCACAATGCAAAATTAAATGCAACTTTGAATAAAGGTTCAAATGTTCTTCCATTTGCCAAGTGCTGGGACGAGCACATGATTCATGGTGCGGTACTTCAGTCATGCTGAATCCACCTTAGCATCTGCAGTGATCACGCATGGGTATGGCCTCCACACCCAAGAGGGAGATGCAAAGTCATTTATTGTGCAGCCAGAATTCCCTAAATACCAGCACACCTAAAATATAACATCATATAAACAAAAAAAAAATTCACCACAGTGTCCTCCAATCACCTAAGGTAGTGCCCAAATTTTGCCTATTATAGTAAAAAGTAAACAATACCCTATAAAGTCACAAACTACAACCATCACCTCTCACAAGTCCAACACTGTTCACAAACTCACAATCCTCTCTCCACCCATGCCTGATAACCTGAATACAGTCCCAGGATCACCCATAGGCCCAAGAAAAAAGCTATCTCTCTAGCCTTCAAAGCCTATCTCTCTATCACCACATAGTGTACCCCAACAGCGTCCTTCTCTACTTGTACAGCAGAACCCACCTTTCCAGGCAGCTGAGCCCTTGGATTAACCTCGTCCTGGGTTTGGAGCCTCCTGAGTGTCTTCACCCTTCTCCTTGTCACTGTCTTGAGGGCTTAGCTGCTCTCTGTGCCCTCTGCTCCCTGGCTGTGCTCTGAAAGGCTCTCTCAGACGCTCCCTTGGGCCTGGACTTCAGCTGGAGTGTCTGCGGGGCTCCCTGGGTGGGTTCAGGCTCTTTGTGGGTTCTGGACGTGCTGGAGCACTTTGGATGGAGCACAGGAGCCCACGAGCTGCAGCTGGGCAGTAGCACAGGTCTGCCCAGCCCCGGGGCTGCCAGCCCTGCTCCCCGTGCTGTAAGCTGAGCTGGGATTGTTCCTGCTGCCAGCTGTGCCAGCCTGGCTGGCCTGAGCTCTGTTGTTTGTGCCCTGCTGACGCGCGTCCCTGTGGGATTGTGTGACCTGTCCCCAGGGAGAGCCATGCGAGGGCACGGCTGCTGGAAAGCCTCAGCACCCCTACTCCTGATAGGCCGTGGAGATGCAAGTTTGGCTCATCAAGGGGTCCCACGGTGGGCGGGGACCGGGGGTGCTGGAGTGAGTCCCAGCAAGGCTGTCCCTGTGTTCCCACCCCCACCTTGCAGGTGCCGTGGTGGGAAGCGACTCTCAGGGTGGCAGAGGGGAATTATTTGGTCAGACAGATGAAAAGCAAGGCAGAGCAGAGGCTGGTGCAGGTTTTGGTCACCACGAGCAGGCCCAGCTGCTCCTCAGGTCTCTGGGAAGATGGATCACTGCTGGGTGGTGCTTCTGTTCTGGGCGATTTTGACAGCTTGAGCTTTGCGCTTCTTGTCCTCTGCCAAGAGAGGGTGGTGTGGGCTTAGCAGAGAATCAGAAACCCCAGAATGCCTTGGGTTGGAGGGGCCTTAAAGCCCAACCAGTCCCACCCCTGCCATGGGCAGGGACGCCTTCCACTGTCCCAGGCTGCTCCAAGCCCCAGTGTCCAACCTGGCCTTGGACACTGCCAGGGATCCAGGGGCAGCCACAGCTGCTCTGGGCACCCTGTGCCAGGGCCTCAGGATTGTGCTGTTATCCCACTGCACACCAGGCTGGCAGAAGGCACCGTGTGCTGCACAAGGCTTAGCTGATTTTCATGAAAGCAGAACTCCGTACAGATTTTGGGGGGCAGCCCTACAGTTCCTTAAAAGAGGCTGCTGGATTCTCCTGGGCCTTACTCCCAGCCCTCCCTGTGCAACTGGTGCTCCCCAGGCTCATAATTCTCTGTCCGAGTGCTGAGCTGAACAGCTGAGAGTTTTTGCATTTTTTAATGGCTCTCTAGAGTGCCTGAATTAATGGAAAAATGAACTGAAACCAAGATGAAGGTATTGAAGGGAGAGCATGACAAATTGGCTTTGGAGCATGGCAGCAACGAGCACTGTCAGGGGTTCATGCACTGACCTTTATCTAAACAGAACTGTGTGTAACAGATAAGAATATTTAACAATAATTAATGTCACATCAGCGCTGAGAACAAAATGACTACATCAAACGGGCAAGAAATCCACTGCAAATTACTCAAAAGAGAAATGTCAGCTCCTCCATATCTGCAACCTGCCTCGTGCTGATGGGGCTGGAATGAGCCGGGAGGGCACGCGAGGAGAGGAGCCATTAAAAATGATTTAGGGACTGGGTGATGTGTGCAGGAATGGAAACAGCAGCAGCTCCGCTGGACCGGAGTCGTGTACAATCAAACACCAAACCGAGCTGGTAATTGGGTGTGAGAGGGATGTGTACAAACCAATTATCCCCACTGCTGAAGTTCTGACAGGCTGCTCAGGGCTTCTCCTTCCTTTCCCGTGTGTCTCCGGGGTGTCCTGGTGTGCTGGGATTCAGCAGGCACTGCCCTGCTCACTGAGCCCCCCTTCATGTTTCACAGACAGGAAAAGCTGTCTGGCTGGGAATGTCGAGATGTTTTTCATTCCCTGTCCAAGCTGGGGTTGTCCCAGCTCCCCAGGAGCTGTGGGGGTGTCTGGGGCTGGCACAGCGCTCCACAGGCGCTGTCAGTGCCGGGGAGGGATGCAGGGAAAGCAGCCGGGCTCCAGGGGATGCCTGTGCTCTGTCTGGCACAGGGAGGGCACTGTGCCACCCCTCATTTGCTTTCAGAGGAATGGTGGTCCACGGACCATTCTCCAGTGGTGGATTTCATCGGTGTCATGACAACACCAGCTGAGTGAGGAGGAGTTAACCCCCTCCTGAGCTGCCTCCTGCTGCAGAGCACCCCTGGCCCTGGGCATTTCATACAGTCAGGGAAGGGGTTGGTTTGGAAGGGACCTTAAAGCTCATCCCATCCCACTCCCTGATGTGGGCAGGGACACCTTCCCCTATCCCAGGCTGCTCCAAGCCCTGTCCAACCTGGCCTTGGGCACTTCCAAGGATGGGGCAGCCACAGCCTCTCTGGGCAGCCTGTTCCACTCAATCTGCTCAGCCCAGATATAAAGAGAATATTGAGAATATTCGGCTAATGCACAAGTCTAGTAAAAAGCTTGACCAAGTTACATTTTTATTCTAAACAGACCTTTGTGCCCTAATGAATCCTAATGAATTATTTCCTCGCCATAAATTAATTTACCAGCATGGCCACGTCTGGGAAGTGTTATCAGCCTCGATGGGTAGAGGTGAGCACAGAGCTGGAGCCCAAGGTCACAAAAGGAGTCTGGGGAAGAGCCAGGAGCTGCTCCTGAATGCCTTGAATTTTTGGCTGGTACAGCAAAGGCCAATGCTGTCACCCCCCACAGTCCTGCTGCCCACTAAGAAGTTTTGTTGTCAGCATTTTGCTGGTGGGAGGAGGCAGCCAGGTGCCTCTGGATTAGCCAGGGTGTGAAAATGGCTTTCCAGCTGGCCTGGTGACCTTCTGACAGCAGGAGAGAATTCACAGGCAGAAGGTGGAGATGTCAAAACATAAAATTAGGGACGATGAGGAGCTGTGTCTTTGCCCCTCGAAGTGAAACAGAAAAACCTGTCCCTGCTCCCTGCCTGGGATGTGATTTAGGGTTTCCCTTACAGAAGATGCTCCTGTTTGCCTCATGCAAGGCACATCCTGCTCCCAGCCAGGCTCTTGGAGCAGGACAGTGTGAGAGGGGCAGGAGCAGAGCCAGCTCCCAGCACACTCCCCGAGCAGCATCCTGGCTGAAAAGGTCAGTCAGGAAAAGCGTCTGATGTGCTCAGGGGCTAAAGAAGCCCAGCCCAAGGTGGGATGAGCAGGGAAGTGATAATTGAAGGATCTAAGCAGCCTGCCCGTGGCAGGGAGTTAGAACGAGATGATCTTCAAGGTCCCTTCCAGCCCAAACCGTGCAGTGATTCTGGGAGTACGGATCCACTGGGGAGAAAAAGTGACATTTAAAGATCACTTAAGACTGAAGCCAAACTGAGGTCTTGCTTACAGTGAAAGGCTGTGAGTTTGCATCAGAATACAGGAGCAGGGCTTTGACAGGACAGGCAGTTAATTAAAGTGCATCAATTAAACGGGGTTCCTCCCTCTTTTGTCTCCTGTGAGAGGAGGTGCAGAAAAGGTACTTGTTAGAAAAATAGATTTCAATAAATCCAAGGTGTTACAGATAACATCTGGAGAAGCACAAAGGGCAGGGACCTCTGCTCTGATGCTCCAGGTCTCTCTTTTCCAGGAGGAACACTCAACGCTTCCAGCTGGGCCGCTCTGCCTTTGGAGTGAAGGCAAAGGGTTTGGTTTCTCCAGGATTCCTGCCAGTCTCTCCCAGTGTCTCCCAGTGCTCAGGGGTCACACTCACCCCCCGGTTTTATGCCCAGGAGAGGCTGGGACACAATCAGATCCAAGCTCCCAGCTCACATAGAAAGCTGGGTAAGTTGTCAGCAGGGAGGGACACACGTGAGGATTCTGATTCGGGGCTTCTTCAGATGGAAAAGCCTCAGCCATGGAAGCTGTTTTGGGAAGGCTTGAGCCAACTGAGCTGCCTTGAATTCCATGGAGACTCCCCAGCAGCTCAGAAGATGAACTCCAGGTTTTCCTTTACTTACAGCGAGGACCAAAACACATCCATAAGCTCTCCTTGCTCTTCTTTGACTCTGCTCCCTGCAGGTCATCGGAAACCCTGAGCATTAAAGGGATTTATCACATTGCTCCTCCTGGTGCTGGAGCCTGGAGAGAGGGGCTGGGAGACCCGAGGAGAAGCAGAAACCCTCTGCCACCTGACTCAGCTCCCGAGGCAAACATCAGCACCTTGATGTCACTTGNAGTTTAAAGGCACAGAAAAGGCACAAAATGAATTGTTTGGCATAAAGCCGTGATAGGGGATATACATGATGGAGTCACCCCAAGACACCAGGGAATGACTGGAGCCGTCAGGGAGGTTTAGGTTGGATATCAGGACAGCTCTGGACCACCTGAACCTTGGCTGTGCTGATGATTTTCCCCTCTCCGTCCTCGACACCAGCACCAGTCCTGCCCCATAATTTCAGGGACCATTGCTGGGACCATTTCAGGGGCCATTCTCTTCCTTTCAAACCCCTTGGCTTCCCTGAGATGCCATTTCTCCTCACCCATTTCAAAAGTCAATTTGTCAGAGAAGTTTGAGGGGGGAGAGCAGGTGAGAACCCAAAGGGAACAGGAATTTTGAAGTTGCACCCCCTGATTCTCTCTGAGACACGCTGCTGGTGTCAGCCTTTTTTATGCACATCCAGAGCTGGTGCCCTCTCACACCTGCTCCACACTTGTTCTTAAATGACAAAGAATTATGATAGGCACTGCAAAGATGGAGCTTTATCCCCAATTAAAGGGCATTTCGTGTATTTCCATTTCATGCCCCAGCTGAGGAGCAAATCCCTGGAGAGAAAGATCTTTAATGAAGTAGGAGGTGCCTGCGAAATTAAAGGTGTTCTTGTTTGCTAGAAGAAAATCAGTGCTGATTCCTGGTGTTTGCAGAACACTGGGCTTGTGTGTGACGCCCTGGGAGTGTTTCAGGTGACTGAAGTGCTGATAGCAGGATCCCAGGTCAGATGCCAGAGCATTCCATGTGGGATAGCTGCTGCTCGGAGATGTCTGGATGCCTCTCCAGCACTGGGCTTTACTTTTACTCTTTCCTTTTCCTGGAGTGCCCAGTTGATCCTGGTGTCAGTGGGACAGCCCAGGGGAGGGAGAGGGGCCGCTCTGGCCCCGTGTGTCCATCCTGCAGCCCTTTGGCTGAGCAGGAAGGGCACTTCTTGGAAACCCCCCCAAAAAACCCCATCTTTGTACAGGTCTGTGCCCTCAGCAGTGGGTGTGGAATCGTGGCTGTAGGGAGATGAGGAGGTGTTTTTGTCAGGGTGTGGTGCTGGGGTGGCACTCACTGTGCGGTGTTGGACACCACATTCCCACCCCACGGCTGTGCTGGGCACGTTCCCTTCGCTGCTCCACCGAAATTTAGCCCAGTGTGTGGAGTCCCTGCCCCGGGGACGAGCCCTGGGTTCTGAAGGGTTTGGGATAAATCTCAGTCAGTATCTGCACTGTTCCATCCCTTCCTCCCTCCCCCAGCTCCCTCAGAATGCCATCCAGCCCCGTGATTTATTGCCCTTCGGTGCATTTCATTTGCTCTTGGAGAACTTCTGGTTGATTTTTATGCCCTTTATCATTCAGGGAGAGAAGGGAAGGGCTTGGGGAGCCCAGAGTGAAAATAAACCAGCACATTTTAATGCAGTTACTTTGTTCAAAAGATGTTGTGTTTTGGCAGAGCACTTGCCTCCATTCTCCTTCACTTTTGCATTGTGGGTTGAAGTGATTCTACAGAACTCATGGGATGGGGCACTCGATGGATCAGCTCCAGCCTTGCAAGGGCTGGGCTCAGCTGCTTTTGCTGCCTGAATTCCATAGGACTGGCACAGTAAAGGGGAATTCAGTGTAAGAGCAGAGAATGGCCTTAAACTGAAGGAGGGTAGATTTAGGTTAGAGATTAGGAAGAAATTGTTCCCTGTGAGGGTGGGCAGGCCCTGGCACAGGATGCCCAGAGCAGCTGTGGCTGCCCCTGGATCCCTGGCAGTGTCCAGGGCCAGGTTGGACGGGGCTTGGAGCAGCCTGGGACAGTGGAAGGTGTCCTTTTTTCAGCTCCCTTGATTTTGCTCTTGGTGAGGTTTTTCTGTGGCACCTCTTGACTGCTTCCACTCCAGGTTATCAGTCAACTTCTTAGACCTCACCCAGGTCTAACTTAACATCCTTAGGGGCACAAAGGGCTGAGCATCCATGCTCTGCACCCTTCCCTGTGAGGAGCAGCACTGGACACAACACCGCTGCTCCAGGAGCTTCTGCCTGGGGGTGCTGAGGGTGACCCAGCCAAGAAATGCCTTAGAAAATCCTGCAGTTTCCACTTCTGAATCCTGGGTATGGTCCCACCTGGCGCATCTCTCATGCTGGGCAGGTCCACCAGGTATCTCAGCCACGGCAAGGGAAAGGAAAGCACCTTAATTTGAAGTTCCAGGGGGATTCGGGACATCTTGGGGGATGCAGAGGACCTGACTTAAAGCACAACTTTTCAATTCCATCAAGGAATAGTTTCAAGTTGGCCCAACCAAAAGTAAAATCTTCAGTTTCAAAAGCAGATTTTCCAAATATTAAATAAATAAAGAAACAAAACCATGAAAAAGTTTTGCTGTGGGTTATTTCACTTTGGAGAAACTCTGTTTTTTCCCTGAGCAAATCCCAGCCATCGTGACCAAAAATTTCTGCCTGCCTCTATCCTTGTTCTCTGCCAGTATTAACCTGATGGAGCAGTTTTTGTGGGATTTCTGGTGCCTGAGCCAGCCCAAACCACCCCCCCAGTGCTCAGCCCTGGGAACACAACCACCTCTGTCTGCTCCGCTTCCAGCTCCGTGCTAAGCAGCTCAGAGTCTTAGCTCGGAAAGTCCCAGCTCTGATCCATGCAGACAGCAGCAGCTTTGCTTTCCAGCACTGCACACCCTCACAGAAAGTCGTGGATTATCTGCTTACCCTCCCTCCATGTCCTGGTTCCTGCAGGGTGAAGAAGCACAGAGAGGAGCTGCGCCTGCTCCCGCTGCGGGAACGAGGAGAGTGACAAACCCCAAGTGCCCAGGCAGCCCCGGTGAGTGGCCATGTGTCTGTGTGCTCTTGGATGTGAGGAGTGGTGGGAGAGATGCCTGTGAATCCCAGCTGTGGGACTCAGCAGTGGGATTTGGGGCAGGAGAGGTTCGGGTGCCTTCGTTCTGGGGTCGGTCTGAAGATTCCTCCCTTGGAGGCTGCTGGGAGAGGCTGATTTTCCCTCACCCTGGCCTAGTGTGGGTGTTCAGGGAGTCAGAGGTTGATGGATTTGCTGAGAACCTGCCCCTGTCCCCCGTGCTGTTGGTGATGGAATGGGAAGCACTTTAACCCCAGGCAGGTGGTGGAGTCCCCCCCTTTGGAGGTGTCCAGGGAAAGTCTGGATGTGGCCCTCAGTGCCCTGGTCTGGCTGACAGGGTGGTGTTGGGTCAGAGGTTGGACTCAGTGATCTCCAAGGTCTTTCCCACCCTAATTCTGTGGTTCTGTGAGTCTATTATTACACCCTGTGGGTTGTTCTGGACGCAGGTTTGGGCATGTCTGCATTTTATATTCGTTGCTTGTGGTGCTTCTGAAAGTTCTGTCTGCAGTTCATCGTGGTGGAGCTGAAAACGAGGGGGGACTCTGCTCCTGCCTCCCCTGTGCACATCCCAGAGCAGGGGTGGAAGTGCTGCCCCTGGGGAATGCTGTGCTTGGGGCAGCCGAGGTGCAGGGCTGGTGTGGGGGGGCTGGGCGTGCCCGGAGTTCGGTCAAACCTCTGGTGCTGTCTCTGCACGGGGGGAGCAGAGCAGCCCCTGGCACGTGGAAACATTCCCGTGGTATTTCCTGGGGCACCAGCACGCTGGGACTGTGTTTGTCACTGCTCAGGTCAGGACAGAGGAGCTCCTCATCCCCAGAGGGTACAGGGGTGTCCTTAGGCCACAGTTCAGGACGATAATAACTCCAAACTGTCAGGACATGAGTTTAACATCCCCAAACCCAGCTTGGCCGGGGGTGCTGAGCTGAAAGCACCTCTGTGAAGAAGAGGTTTTATAGAGGGATGGGAAGGGATTTAGGGAACAGTGGCAACATGACCTAAGGGTTGGGAAACGCTGGCCTGGGAATGACTGTGGCTGTTGGAAACTTGCTGTGCTTCCTGAGCAGTGAGGTCAGGGAGGGCTGGAGCTGGGAGGGCTCTGCCTGCTCTGCTGGGAGTTTTGTTGAGGTAAGAATGGATTTGCAGGACTTCAGGGGGGTAAAACCTCGAGTTTGCTTCAGCAGAGGGTGAAGATTTCAGGGTATCCTTGTTCTGTGCTCAACTCATGGCAGGGAGATGCAGCAGTGTAAAGTTTTCAACACTGGGTTTTCTCTTCCAGTTCCTGGGCAGATGGATGAAAGCAGAAATTACAGACTAGTTAAGGAAGGGACGTTAAAAACCATCCAGTTCCTCCCCCTGCCATGGGCAGGGACACCTTCCACTGTCCCAGGTTGCTCCAAGCCCCATCCAAGCTGGCCTTGGGCACTTCCAGGGATGGGGTTCTCAGTTTCCAGTTCAGCAGGGTTTGCAGAACTCCCCTTTTAATTGGTATCACGGTTGGAGTTTTCCTTTGGAACTTGCATATAAGAAAGAAAAAATAAATGTGATCAGATAAAGCTTCTTATCACAGAGGCAGGAGCTCTGCTGCTGTGTGATGGACCCCCGGAGATACCACATACAGTAAATAAGGATCTTATTTGGAAATCTAATCCAGGAAACTCCAAGTAACAGCAGGGAAAAGATTCACCTGAACTTCTTCACGTCAAAATGAGGCAGTTGAGGGAGAAAGGGAACTTGGGTTTGATCAGATTTGTCTAAAACCATTTTCTGTTCCAGTTTAGCGTACCTGCCCGTGGTGGTAGGGAGGATATGTTGACACAAAATATTCTGGCACACAGAGATGTTGAACAAACGACCTGGCTAAAAACCTTTTTCTGCATGACTGAGACAGCTCCTGTACCCTAATTCTATAGACCAGGATTTAACTCAGCAAATGAAATTGTGGGATTTGCCAGCATTGAAGAAATACATGGTGTTTTACTATTGAAGATATTTGTATTAAGAGCACTGCAAGAAATTTTTTCAAGTTTTGTTTTGGCTGTTGGCATATCCACTAGAGTTTTAAAGTGTGGACCCTTCTTTTTGTACAAGGTACTTGCTGTAAGTGGAGGAAGGTGTCTTTTATCCAGCACATTCTTCCCTTTCTCAGGACTCCTGAGCCCCTGAACACTGCTGGCTGATCAGTTGCTCTTTCATTTCTCACTTCTCCCTGCACTTACTGGTGGCACCCAGAATAAAGGTTGATTCCAGAAGGAGCTGCAGAGCTCCCTGTTCCTTAGGAAATATATCAGTGGGGAAATATCTGTCATTCAGGCAATTGGAGAAGAACACAGAGAGCGGCTGGAGAACAAGGAAGGCTGATGAAAATGCCCATTATTCTGGGAATGCAGGGAAATTCTTGGAAATAGCTGGTACTGAGTCCATCCTTGCAGGGCTGGGAGTGCCCTGTGATGAGAGGACAGGGAGCATCCTGAGGTGGCTCTGCAAAAACGGGATGGCTGGAATTTCCTGCCTGTCTCAGAAAAAGCCCAGGGTGGAGGGGGCCATCAGGGCTCTGAGCACAGATAAATCCAGGCTCTAATCACCTGCTCAGGTCGTCACCAGCTCGGGCAGTTCCTGTCCTGCCAGGATTAGGGGGGCACTGGCGGCCCTTTAAGCTACGATCTGTGTGACCTTCTTAGCGCCCCGTGGGCCAAGGAAGGAAGCGATGTAACAGGTTCTTAATTTAGAGAGCACCAGGTCAGGAGGAGGTAGCAGGTCCTGGAAGCCGGTGGGGGCAGGGGCTGGGAAGGGCTGCAGGATGTGACCCTCACAGGGCTTGTGGTCAAGCCTAAAAAAAGCCAAACTCTGGGATTGAGTTCCCCTCTGTGCCTAAGGTGCCTCTGTCAGGGGATGAGTGGTTGGATCACTCAGGTTGGAACTCATTCCAGAGGCTCCACAGGTGTTGTGAACCATCAGGAACCATCAGGCTGTGGAGGACACAAGCAGAAATTCCCCCCAAAACGCACTCTCCCCAGTCTTTATCTGCTGTAGAAAAAATTCAGAGCCACAGTTAAAGCTCATGTTCTGAGTAGGCTCCCTGGAAGGATTGCCCTTGGCTGTGCTGGGAATGATCTCATGGCACGTGCAGTACTCGGGAGTGGTTGGCTGGAGGATGTTCCCAAGGGTCTGGGGGAGGTTTTGGCTGGAGCAGGTTCACTCTTGTCCCGTGGGAGTGGGCTGAGCAGCCCACTTGGCAAAGGCAGCGTGGGAGGAGAGCTCTCCTCACACAGAGACCCCAGTCCCTGACCACTCTGCAGGGAAGCAGATGAGTTTTGGGATGTTCTTGGCACAGTCTGTACTGAAAGCAAAGCACAGAATCCCAGGATGGCTTGGTTTGGAAGGGACCTTGAAGCCCATCCAGTGCCACCCCTGCCATGGGCAGGGACACCTCCCACTGTCGCAGCTTGCTCTCAGCCCCAGCGTCCAGCTGGCCTTGGGCACTGCCAGCAGGAGGGGTTGTTCTAGTTGAGGTTGATTAGGGGTCATTTAGTGTTCCCACACACCAGGAGTGGGGTCTGCAGGCTCAGCTCCGGGTGCTGTCCAGCTCTGAAGTTGTCAGGGGTGGAGCCATCCCCTCCCTGTGCCCCCTGAGCTGGGCTGGCTGGGAGGGGGGACCCAGGCAGTCCCAGCAAGGATCAGGTTTTCCAGTGAGAGCCAAGCCCTGACACGCTGAGCTGCCATTTTTGGTGCTGAAGCCTTAGGAGAGGGACACTGGTGAGTGAGGGAAGAGGAGCTGCTAATTAACCCTTTATAAACATCCTGGTGGCTCTGTCCCTGGGCTTTCCACGGCTTTGAAATAAGCAAATGAACTGCCTGAAGCTCTCAGCTGCTCTGCCGAGGCAACAGGAGAGATGCCAAGTGATGGATGCAGGACAGGACCCTCCTGCTCTGGAGGTCCTTGATGGTGAGTAGAAGGTTGTGTGGCTCAGCAGTGTCCTGGAATCTGGGAAGAGCAGAGTACTGGCTGTTATTTAAGGGCTGTAAGGCTGAACAGAAAATCAGCAGAATCATGTTGGATTCCTCAAACATGATCCAGTGCCTTGCACCACGCCTGCTTTGGGATGGAGAACCTGGAAAAGCCACAGAAACTCGAGCACATGTGGAATTGTAAACCTGTACATTCAGGCAAATCTGTGCTCAAAGAAAGCCATGGGTTAAAATAACACCTTCCTAAGCCAATGATTGATCTCTAGAGCTGAGCTGGTTTTCTGTGATCAACCCAAATGTTTGATTCTTTGAAGAGCTGAGCAAGCGATTCATAATGAACACTCAGTTTTCTGCAAATCTTGATCTTATTGAAATATGATATCGATTTAAATTATCTGACTGGGGGATTTTTGGTTTCCTTTTTTCATTCCTGGATTTCCTTTTCGAAATCGTCTGTTTCTCAGAGCTTCTCAAGACTTGGAGGTTAATTCAGATTAAGGTAGTGCGTGAATGGAAAATGTAAAATATTTTCCCAAATAACTGCTTGTGCAAACACCAGACAGATGATGGCACGAGTCCCTTCTTCTGCCGTGGCTGTGCTCAAACTTTGGGTGAAAATGTTGGCAGAATGTCCTCTCCTGACTGGGTGCAGCTTTCTGGCTGCATCCCTGAGTTCTGGAGCTGGAGTGTGAGTCAGAAAGGAGGGAGTCAAAGGGGTGCCTTAAAACGAAGGCACAAAAATAGATCTCCCTGCACGTCTTTTCTCAGCTTCCCCTTACAAGGCTCTGTTGATGTGTGCTGGATGGAATATGATGGCTCTGGCCTTGGCAGGTGCATCAAACTCGACATGTGAGCATGGATTTTAGGGGTTTTTTTTAAGGAGACAGATAAGGGTTTGCAGGAAATGCAGAAAAGATAAACAGCGAGGTGGCCACAGTCCTTCATCTATAGGAATCCAGGCCTGAGATTTGCTTCCAGCTCAGCCTGAACTGGAGATTTCAGGAAATGAGCCAAAATGTTGCTATTTTGCCATTTCATCATCACATGTCCTGCTTCCGTGAGGCACTGCCCTTTCACCAGCAGTGCAGTGACAAAAGATGTGGGGAAGCCTCAGGGACCTTGTGCTGCCTGAAGAGGTTGGGCTGTGCCATCCAGAGGATGGGAGATGATGCCACAAGCCCTGTGTTTATGATGAGCTGTCTGAGGTAGGGTGTTGGGGGGTTTTTTCTGCTAAAATCTTTTCTTTTCCGTTTCTTCCTGAGGGTGGAGGTTCCACTGGAAAAACAGGGTCAGTGGATCAGTGGGGCTGGCCTTGGGACGTGCTGGGCAAGCTCGGAGGGCTGATGTGGGTGCCCAACTTTCCTCTGGTAGGTGAACTCTGTAGAGATTCCCCAGGGAATGGGCACGGCCCCGAGGCTGCCAGAGCTCCAGGAGCGTTTGGACAGCGCTGCCAGGGATGCCTAGGGTGGGGTTATTGGGGTGTCTGTGCAGGGCTGGAGCTGGACTGGATGATCCTGTGGGTCCCTTCCCACTCAGGACATTCCATGATTCTTTGGGACAAACACTTGATTGTGGGCTGTTCCCACCCCCTTCCCAGGAGAGAGACGCAAAGGGACCGTGGCAGCCTCAGTCTCTTGCCTGTTTTTCCTGTTGTACTGGGGGAAAAGCCTCGTAATCAAACCTGGTTTCATTCCCCCATGTCTTTCCCTAAATCCTGGCTTGGCTGTGCTGTGTGGAGGCAGGACACCTGCGCCCTGTTCCCCTTCCATGGGTTATCTCCTCAGAGAATCATTATGGTGGGGAAGGACCTCCAAGATCATCAAGTTCAACCCTTAACCCAGCACTGCCAAGCTCATCACTAACCATGTCCCCAAGTGCCACATTCGTGTGTTTTTTGGGTACTGCATGGATGGTGACTCCACCACTGCCCTGGGCAGTCTCTTCTGATGCCTGACCACCTTTTTAATGAAGAAATTTCCCCCAGTATCCAATCTGAATCCCCGCTGGCACAACTTGAGGCCTTTTCCTCTTGTCCTGTCCCTTATTCCCTGGGAGCAGAACCCTGGCAGTTGTGCAGAGCCAGAAGAAATCCCCCCTTTTCCCCTCTCTTTACATCACAGCTTCCCTGAGCCTGTACCTGCTCCCTGTTAGGAGTGGGGTGCAATGGCCCATCCCTCAGCTTCCCACAGTTCTGGTCCAGAGCCAAGGAGAAGTTTGTCAGGGCAGGGAGAGGTTTGTGGGCCACTGAGCTTTCTCTGCTGTTGTTAATTATCCATCACTTCTTGCCCTACTTTCCCTCCAAGCCTTCCCTGCCTGCTCAGTGTCCGCTGGGGCTCGGGAGAGTCCTCGTGCATCTCTGGGCTGGGTGGCTCAGCCCCGTGGAGATGTTCTGAATCTGTTCCTTGTCCGACTTTGTGTGTCACTGTCTGTGCCTTGATCTTCCTTGTACCCCTCCTGCTGGATCCAAAAAGTCTGCTGCATTCTTTGGGGGTTTTTTCCCCCATTTGCTTGTCATAGCTTTGAATGCCTTTATTATTCCTTCTTCCCTCTTCTGGCAGAGGTGTCTCTGCTTATAATCTTCTTAGCACTGAAGCAGCCTGTTCATTTCAAAGAAAGCTGCTTTAAAGGCAGGTGTGAGCCAGACTTGGCCGATTCTTTCTTTTCCCCTGTGGCTTGAAGGGCCTGAAAATATTCCTGTAATAATTTCACAGAATCCCAGAATGGTTTGGGTTGGAAGGGAGCTTAAAGCTCCTCTCGTTCCACCCCTGCCACGGGCAGGGACACCTTCCACTATCCCAGGTGATTTAGGGAATGGGCTGCAGGGCTTTGGGCTGACCCCATGCAGCCCAGGACACAAATGGGACTTCAGGCAAGTTCTGCTCCCCCCGTGCTCGAGGGAGGTGCCTGAACTATCCTCTCTCCACCCAGCCCTTGTCCAGCCCAGCTCTCCCAGTGCGTGGCACTGCTGTGTTCAGAGTGCAGCAGCTCCCGTGTCCAAGGGCTCAGCCCAGGACAGTCCTGGAGGGAAGCAGGGTGTCCCCCTGTGCACTCACACCTGCCATTCCAGCCCTGATGGCCACTGGACCCAGTGGGGATGGGGATGTGAGGCTGTGCTTGTCCCGTGGCCTTACCCAGGTCCTGCCTGTCCCACCAGCCTGCAGAAGGCAGCGGGATGCATCCACCCCACGGATGGGCCAAACTGGGCTGCAGCAGCCAGGGCTGGTGAATTCTGCTCAGGAGCTGGGGGATGCCTGCAGGGATGGCTGCAGGGAGCCTGGGGCTGCACTGGGGAGAGCCAGAGGGGAGTCCCGGGGGCAGCCAGCTCCCGTCTGCCCCGCTCAGCCCTTCCCTGTGTCTGTGCAGACACGCGTGGAACACAGCCAGGGAAAATGCCCCACCCTGCAGCAGCAGCGTGTCCCTCCCGTGGGGCAGAGGGGCAGGGGAAGGGGACAGCAGCAGGCAGAGGGGGGGACTCAGTACCCTGCTGCATTTTGGCTACAAAAGCCAAGGAGTGAAGTTTGCTATGCCAGCACCTCCTTCTGCAGGCGACTTTTTTTCTTCTCTGATGCTTTGCTGCTTCTCAGAGTCTGGAAATGCATCTGTGTTGTTTACCTGACCCTTCCATGCGGTCACAGCCTTTACAGCCTCTGCCTTGGCTCCTATTACACTTCCCAAAGCCTCTTCATTGCCTGGCTCCTCTAATCCTTCCAGAAGCACCCATGTTTTATGCCTTGGTTATGCCTCCTTTCCTTTTAATTAATTTTTTACAGTGCCTTGCTCGTTCCCATTGCCCTTTTGATTTAATTTATTGCTCACTAGCCATCACAGCACCTGGGCAAGCCTTTAATTTATCTCTTCTTGTGTCCCGTGCCCCCCCTCTGTCCTCTCCCAGTATTGATTTCTCCAGTTTGATTTCACCCTGCGCTTGCCAGCATCATCTCTCACCCTTCCCTCCCACTCAGAACTGCCTGGATGAGTTTCCCCCCCATTAGACCTTGCTGCATTGTAATTCCTGGCCCAACAGGGCTGGGATTGCTGCTTGTTGCTTCCCCCCGCCTTCCTTGGGCTTGGCTTCCACCCCAAATGTCTCACAATTAACTCTGGGTAATTCCCATCCCATTGCTGTGCTGAGGAAAAGGTCCTTTCCCACATGGAAGGGCTCGATGGCCATGACCTGGTGTAGCTTCTCTGCTGAGTTTCCTGCAGGCAGGGAGGTGTTCCAGGGACAGGGATGGGTCAGACTTTGCGTGGTTCCAGCTCTGAACAAGGAGGGAAGTCTGTGCTCCCAGCAGCTCTCTGTTCCTGCCATTATCCTGGAGAGGAGGACGTGCAGCCCAAGCTGCCCTGGAGAGGCCTGGCTGCTCCCAGCCCAGCTCTCCTGCTGCTCTGGAGCTTTCTCCTGCTCTGTATTTAACCTGTGAGGAAACTGTGGAAGGAAAGAGGGAATAAATTACTTTGCTTCTGTCTTTTAGCTGCCCTGTGGCTGCCACAGCCCAGCTCCCCAGAGCTCAGACAAAGAGGGAACCCCCAGATTTGCTTCACGGCTGTGAGGAATTGAGGGCTTTTATTGGCCACCATAAATGGTGCATTTACTTACAGACCGCTTTGGAAAGCACATTACTGCAGACACTCAGGTTATTTCGTCATCTGTGGCCATGGGATTTGCAAGCTGAGCCCAAAAGTGGGAAAGGGGTTGGAGAATGGGAACCATATGTTTGATAAAAACACACAGCAAGGCAAGATCGCGAGCTGTTGCCTGCTCTGCTGTAGAACAGGCACAAAACGCAGCAGGCTGAGGCTCAGAATAGTGGTTATCTACATAGTTCCCTGTTCCTGCTAAAAAATACCTTGGTTAGAGCTGTGCTTGTATATGGGATTTCCATTTTCATGGGATGCTGTGTCACCGAGCTGGTTCTGTCTGATGGAGGACCAGGCTGTACAAAGGGGGTTGAAACTGGCTTTGGCAATGGACATGGTTGGATATATCGTGTCCTTTGGATTTTGGGAAAAGGTTCTTCGCCCACTGGGCACTGCCCAGGCTCCCCAGGGAATGGGCACAGCCCCGAGGCTGCCAGAGCTCCAGGAGCTCTCAGGGATGCCCAGGGTGGGGTTGTTGGGGTGTCTGTGCAGGGCCAGGAGCTGGACTGGATGATCCCTGTGGATCCCTCCCAGCTCAGGATATTCCATGATTCTATCATTCCACCTCCTGACTCCCAGGGCATCAAACTGGTAATCCCTTGAGTGTAACAGCCCTGGGGTATTATCACTGTATGGAAAATGAGGGAATACAAAGGGCACTGCACGGGTCGTGTAAAGTTTGAAAGATCCCAGGCAGACTCAGAGGAGCCAAGGGAACATTGCTGGTTTAACTGGTGGCTGGTTTTAAATACCTGTAGTGCCACAGTGGGGTACTGGCATGGTTAGATTTGGTTAGGGAATAAAATGTGGGAACTGTAGGACTGAAATTGCCCATGGCCTGGAGGAGCTGGCTGCTGCACTCAGCAGAGGTGTGTAGGAAACCTGAGAACATTGACTTTACTCTGTTAACTTGTTTTTATTCTTTTCTCTTCCTCGTTCTCCCTATTTCCCATTCTCCCCTCTTCAGCTGAGTTTGGCACTGCAGCTAGGATCACCCTGTAACTCCTGAAGGTAGGTCAGTTCCCTGATGCTGTCAGGGAAATCTGTAGGTGTCTGTGAGGTGCTGACCCTTTTTCCAAATTAAGAAGCTCTCCTTGTCCATCTTTGACAATTTTTATCAATGCACGAGAAAAGGAGAGCAGCTCCCTTCTTCCTCTGTCTCCAGATACAGAAACACCCTTTTGTCGTGGAGGAACAGCCCCCCACCCTTTCCTTAGCCTGCTTTTTACAAAGGGGTGGAGTGATAGGAAAAGGGGCAAAGGCTTTAAGCTTAAGGACGTCAGAGATAGGTGGGATATTGGGAAGGAATTCTCCCTTGTGAGAGTGGGCAGGCCCTGGCCCAGGGTGCCCAGAGCAGCTGTGGCTGCCCCTGGATCCCTGGCAGTGTCCAAGGCCAGGTTGGACGGGGCTTGGAGGAGCCTGGGACAGTGGAAGGTGTCCCTGCCCATGGCAGGGGTGGCACTGGATGGGCTTGAAGGCCCCTTCCAGCACAAACCCTTCAAGCATTCCATGGCAGAGCAGTTTGCAGCACTTTGGGAGGATTTGTTTCCCAGATGTCAAAGGAAACTTTTACAGAAGCTGGAGACCATTCGGGGGGTCAGTCAGTGACACAGTTTGAGATTCAAAGTGAGACTACAACTTGAGCAAACTCCAAAACTGGAGAGGAAAGCTGTGCTTTACTGCTAGACCTCAATAAGGGGATCCTGCTCTGTTTTTTGTGAAGATTGTTTGGAGACAGTAACTGACAGACAAGGATGTGTTCAGATCTGTTTGGATAATTTATCTTCCGTTGTGAATTGTGGTTCTTTTGTGAAACACCCCAGGCCCCTCCGAGTGGTGATTGATTCAATCCATCTGCCTTCCCTTGGGAATGACATCTCTTCCCCTCTCCATGGGCTCTCTGCAAACGAGGAGCTATAAATAAACACCAATATCTCTGTTTGCAGGGGGTGGAAAGCTGAGCTGGAGCTTTGCCTTTGTACTTGTAAATAAAAACGGGCAGGTAAGGGATGCTCCAAGCCAAAGCCAGGCAGAAATTGGGAACACACATAGATGCTGCCTTGTGGCACATGAAATCTGCAGGACTGTAAAATCAGGTGATATTGTTTTGTAATTTGAGGGAAAAGTGTGTAAGGGATGGAGAGTTTTTGATATGGACCCAGCCGAGTCTTTCAGTGAACTTTTTCTTTCTCGTGCTGACAAGCAGAGTATAAATGCTGGAGTTTGTAGTGCTGGAGGGTCAAGGTTTGATGGGCTGGCAGAAGCGGCGCACTGGGAGGGGGTGGAGGAAGCTGCACTTGCCTTTCCTGGCTGTGGAAAGTCTGCTGAGACCCATCTACAAGGAGATTTGGGGAAAAACCTTCTTCTTGTAGGGCCCTGGTGCCTGGCGGGTGCCTCCAGTGTCCTGTGTGATGCAGGGAGGAATTAAGGGCTGGACATGGTGTAGCAGCATTCATTGGAGCTGCTGGAAAGTTGATGAGCAATGTGAAATTTGGCTGGATTTTGGCTCTAGGACTCTGTGGTGAAGGAGTTCCCACAGGTACAGGTACAGCTCATGGGCACACTCGGTGTAGGGAGCACGTCCAGGGAAGGGAATGGAGCTGGGGAAGGGGCTGGAGCTCCAGGAGTGGCTGAGGGAGCTGGGAAAGGGGCTCAGCCTGGAGAAAAGGAGGCTCAGGGGGGATCTTGTGGCTCTGCACAACTCCCTGACAGGAGGGGGCAGCCGGGGGGGGTCAGTCTCTGCTCCCACAAGGGACAGGAGGAGAGGGAACGGCCTCAGGCTGCACCAGAGAAGGTTTAGATTGGATATTGGATATTTCCTTCCCTGGAAGGGTGGTCAGGCATTGGAACAGGGCAGTGGTGGAGTCCCCATCCCTGGAGGTGTTCAGAAAATATCCTTGGGGAGGTGGGTTAGGGGTGGGCTGGACAGTGCTGGGTTAATTAATGGTTGGACTTGGGGATCTTAAAGGGCTTTTCCAACCTTAATGATTCCGTGGTTCCATGAGCCTGAAGGATGAGTCCTTTGGGGTTGTCCTGCTCAGAGCCAGCTGCAGAGTCCCTGGTGCTCAGGTAAGAGCTGTTCTGTCACTCTACAGGGCAGTTTTTCTAAGAGGAATGACCCCAGAAAATGGTTCCATGAGCTTTTCTCTACAGCGGTGCCATTTCTTTGTCCTGAGCATTTTTCCTCAGAGCTCTCTCCTTGGTGAGCCACAATCCATAGATCAGGAGCTCCATCCTAGAGCCACATGTGGCAGGAAAATCTTCACCATCTCTTATCAACATCGATGGAATCTCGACAGAAAACCCAGCCCCAGGAGGGGCTCTGCCAGCTGCTCTCTGCTGCCCTTTCCGTCCTGCCTTCTGAACTCCCATCCAGGGAGGGCTGTCCCAGCTCTGGCCACAGGGATCCAGCTGGTTTCAGCCCTGCTGCACACTGGTGAGTGCCCCTGGTCAGCCCTGCTTTGGGGCACAGCTCCCCAATGTAAGGAGAAGTGTCCGGTGTCGTGGTGTCAGCCCTGGAAACCATTCCTGAAGGCAGGATGGGAAATGGAGATGGAGCTTCTGCCTCTGGCCCTTCCTGGGAGCCCCCTCCAGGGCTGGGAGGGAGCAGAGAGTGTCCTGGGGGCTGATCCCAAAGTCCCTCCACCCTGAAAGCCTCTGCTGGGACTGGTGCTGCAGCAGCCCCCAAGGGTGCATGAGGTCTGAGATCATGGAATCCTGGATTCATGGAATCATGAATGGTTTTGGGAGCGACCTTAAAGCTCATCCCATCCCACCCCTGCCATGGGCAGGGACACCTTCCACTGTCACAGGCTGCTCCAAGCCCCATCCAACCTGGCCTTGGACACTGCCAGGGATCCAGGGGCAGCCACAGCTTCTCTGGGCACCCTGTGCCAGGGCCTCACAGCCCTCACAGGGAACAATTCCTCCCCAATATTCCATCTATCCCTGCCCTCTGGCAGTGGGAAGCCATTTCTCCTTGTCCTGGCACTCCATCCCTTGTCCCAAAAAAAGCTCTCCTGGAGTCCCTTTAGGCCCTGGAAGGGGCTCTAAGGTCTCTCTGGAGCCTTCTCTTCTCCAGGTGGACATGCCCAGCATTCCCAGCCTGTCCCAGAGCAGAGGGGCTCCAGCCTTTGGAGCATCTCCATGGCCTCCTTGCCACTTGTTCCATCAGCTCCATTTCCTTCATGCCCTGGGGGTCCAGGGCTGGAGGCAACTCTGCAGGTGGGGTCCCACCTGAGCAGAGCAGAGGAGGAGAATCCCCTTCCTTGAGGTGACCATTGCCTCGTGCACTGCTGCACCTCAGACCACGTCTGATGGGCTCAGTGAGTCCTCCTCACATGGGAGCTTCCCCTGTCCCTCGCTGTCCGTGCTCTGCCTCACCTCATTTCACTTGCAGAACTATTTCCAGAGCCTGCAATAGTCCCACAGTCCCTCGGGATGTTTGTCCTTCTTCCCCTTCATCTTCTGCATCCTCTGTGTGCCCTCCAGTGCCAGGGCTGCTGTGCTGCTGCAGAGCAGCTGTTCCCAAACTGGGATAACATCCCCCTGCATTCAGCTGACTTGCAGTTCCTCCTTATCCTTGGTATTAATCCCAAACTTGCAGAATCACCAGGTATTAGGATTTGATAGAGACGCTGCTCTTTGTGTGGCGAGACAGCTGATGGAAGTCTTAATACTGCAGGTGGTGAGCTGCCAATTCATCTAAAGCCAGGCTGTATTAGCACTCTGATATCAGAAATATCCCTCCTGATAGCAGGAAGATCCCTCCAAGGGAGAGCTTGGGGAAGCAGAGTGCACTGCCTTTGTGCCTGGGCTCGTGTGTGTGCCCTGCCTCGCTGGCTCCGTCCAAATCCGCAGTCTGGCACATCCAGAACACCTCCCGTGGATCTGGATATTGCTGTGAAAGGAGAAGAGAGGACAGCTTCCCATTTCCAAAAATGTCAGGCTGCAAGGGAGGAGGCAGGAGGAGGGCCAGGGCTGAGGGAGCTGGTTTGGGTTGTGTCTGCAGGACTGGGGGCACTCAGGAGGTGACACCCCACCCAGCAGAGGTGCTCACTCCTTGTTCCTCCACCCTCTCCCGTATTCTTCTTCCATGCTCATCCTCTCCCTTCCCTGGTGTGAGACCAGGCCATGACCCTGTGGTCATTGTGGGGTCCTGAGCCTCCCCAGAGTTTGGGGACCCTGCCTGGCTCAGGGATCCCATATCCAGACCCTTTCCCAGGGCTGTGAAAGGGATGCGTGGGTGTCTGAAGCGTGATTTGGGCTGGTAACTACACCACTGGTGTCGAACACCAAAAACCTACCTTGTGTTGGGCCACTTCCATTTTTCAGTTCCAGGAATAATCAGAACGGTAGGCAGGAAACAAAATGCATCATTTCTAGAATGAAACTCTTGTGGTTATGGTGGGCAATAACATTTGCAGAAAATCCTTTTCCCCTTTTCTTACTCTAATTCTCCACAGTGACCAGGCTGGTGTTCCCCACCTGGTTCCAAAGAGCAAACACAGCTTAGTTCGAGGTAAATCCTGCTCATCCCTCCAGGATCCATCATTCCCTTGCCCTGTCCCAGATCCATCACTTGTCTGGTGTTTCCAGCCCAGCTGAGATGAAGGGCTGGGAAGGAGGGAAGGAAGGGCTGCTCTAAAAACCCCAGCTGTGATGATGGAGCAGCATTCCATGTGGTGAGAGCAGCCTGGGCAGAGCAGGCAGTGGATAAATACGGAATATATTCTATGAAGTAACTTGGTGATTCCCAGTTAATACCCTAATTGTCCCATTTTTTAATTATTGACTCCAAAATTACCGAGCTGAGTTGCAAATGCTGCGGAATATAAAAAGGAAGGAACGACTTTTTATTGACATTTTGGAATTACAAATTATGTTTGTTGTGAAAAAATGAGAGACCATCTGTTTAATTGGTCGTAGGATGCAATTTGTGAGCACTTAGGTAAGAAAAATACAGCTATCTAGGGGATCGTTAAAGATCCCTTTCCTCTGAGTCAGCAAAGCTCAGAGCTGGGAAGCAGACAGATCTATATTCCATAAAATTCAGAGTAACAAGGAGTTCTGTCCGAGGGATTGCTCTTGGCAGGGAGAGAGCTGCTGGCTTGGGTGGGATGGACAGACAGGAGGAGAAGGTTTGGGGGCTCAGAAAGAAAAAGCAGAGGGTCCCCTGGCTAAGGTGGCTTGATCCTATTTCATATTCCCTCCTGGAATGTGGGGCGAGCCCCCTGGGTCAGAGGAAGTTTCTGGCTGCAAACAGAAAAAAAAAAAATGGGATTCTTCTGATGGCTTTTAGCAGACAGAAGGTAGATTTAGATGGGATATTGGGAGAGAATTCATCCCTGTGAGGGTGGGGAGGCCCTGGCACAGGGTGCCCAGAGAAGCTGTGGCTGCCCCTGGATCCCTGGCAGTGCCCAAGGCCAGGCTGGACGGGGCTGGGAATGTGATGCTGGTGTCATTCCCACAAAGCCCTTGGAAAAACAGCACTGGGAGCTTGCTATTGCAGGCAGATTCATTAACACCAGTAATTAGAAGTGAAGCCTGTACTGCAGGTGGCAGAAGCCTCTGGAGATTAAAGATCACCATTTGGACTGAGAAGGGCTCTGCTCTCACTCACTGCAGGAATGACAGGATTTGGCAGAGGATTTCTTTGTGGAGAAGGAGATCGGGGCTGTCTGGTGCCATCATTTTCCATCGTCGAGGGGGAGAAGGGGGATGCTGAGGGCATGGATAGCACTGAGCTGAGGGGATGTGGGGGAGCAGGCAGGGAGAGCCCAGGGAAGGGCGTGCAGGGATAGAGACCTGGGTCTCGTGGCTGCTGTCCCCTCTGCAGGCTGTTCCTCCTTGTGTCTCCTCACCCAGAGCCTCCTGTGTGCCTGTGGGGCTGGCAGCTCCTGCCTGCAGCTCCTGCCTGCAGCTCCTGCCCCGCTTTGAGCAGCCCTGTGGGCTGGTAAATGTGATGGCAGATCAGGTGGCTGCCATCCCTGTCCCCACCTCGTCACCATCTCCTGTCCTGGTGGCAGTGAAGCTGATGCTGCCTTGGACACCCTCATGCTCACCTGGTGTAGGTCTTGCACCACCAGCAGGGCAGACCCTCCCCAGCCCAAGCTTTGCAGTCCCCCCGGGCTCTGTGCTGGCCCCTGGGCTCTGTGCTGGCCCCTGGGCTCTGAGCCTGCTGTGCTTTTAAGGGCTTGGAACTGCACAAGGAGTGGTGGTGTTGGAGCAGGGCAAAATTACAGAATCTGGAATGGTTTGGGTTGGAAGGGACCTTAATGATCGTCCCATCCCACCCCCTGCCATGGGCAGGGACACCTTCCACTGTCCCAGGTTGCTCCAAGCCTTATCCAGCCTGGCCTTGGACACTTCCAGGGATCCAGGGGCAGCCACAGCTTCTCTGGGCACCCTGTAGGTTGCTCACCCTGTAGGAAAGGCCCAAGTTGCAGCCCTCCCTGTGTTCCTGTGCCATGGCCAGCATGGGAGAGGCCACCAGGCACTCTGCAAAGAGGTGATGGAAGGAGAGGTTGCTCCTGGTCTGCACCAGGATGCTGCTCTTGCAGTGCTTTTCCTCACTGGAAAAGGTTTTGCAGCTTGGGGACCCATTTCCCTCTTTGGACTCCCCATTTTCCTGCTCCTTCAGGCTATTCCTGCCTCTGTCTGGCTGCTGGAGGGCAGAGCAGCTCAGAAACTCTGCCCCCCTGACCCTGCAGCCCACCCTCAGCCAGGGCTGTGCCACCCACTCCAGTTTGGTATCGTGCCACAGTGGGCACTGGGCAGGGCTACATCTTCACCATCCCACTGCAGCACCTTGGAAACAACACAATTTACAGGAATTCCTCCTCCCAGGCTGAGATTGAGTTGAGGAGCAACTGTAAATCCCTCCTGTAAATTTTTTTTTTCCTTTTCTATTTGCTTTACCCAGATCTAATCAATGCTATAAAGGGCAAAGCAACAGTTTCATTTATTTATCACGGGGAGCAGCACAGCAAATAGTCCAGCACTTGGCAGTTTGCTGACCAGTGCTCCTGATAATCAGCATTTTTCAGGCTCTTTGCAGGGAAGTCCCGTGGGGTGGGGATACCTCAGTAATGCCATGATCACAGAATCTGATGGGAAGGGCACCTTTTGTAGATTTCATAGCTCTCCATAGCAGTGATATTGGGGATTTCATTCTACAGAAGACAAATGAAAAGGGTGAGTTTTAATTCAAGTTTTTTAGGTTAAAAATTACTTTTTCAGTGCAAAATGACATAGAATCACAGAGTGGTTTGGGTTGATAGAGACCTCAAAGATGATAGAATCATGGAATATTTGGGTTGGAAGGGACCTTAAAGCTCATCTCATTCCACCCCCTGCCATGGGCAGGGACACCTTCCACTATCCCAGGCTGCTCCAAGCCCTGTCCAAGCTGGCCTCGGACACTTCCAGGGATCCAGGGGCAAATGTCATAGAAAGTTTTTTATTTTGGAGTTGTCATGCTTTTAGTAAGAAGAATGAAAGCTGTAACCTTTACTGAGAAACAGGAAATTGTAACTTTGAGTTTGGATCTAACAAAGAGGGGGCCACAGTTGATCCATTTTTCTGTAAGCTTTGTGATTTTGTTGCACACATTTCATGGCAATTTCCCCTCCCTTTCCAGCTGCTCTCCAGCACTGTCAGGGAGTAATTTTCTGATAGAAGAGAGAGGATTCCTCAGCAAAGCCCCACTCCCTGCTGCAGGTGCTGTGTCCCTCTCCCAGAGACCTGAGAATTCCATTCCAGGGAATTCCAAGGAAGCCTTGTGCATCTCATTTGGCTGGATCTCTTTTCCCAGCACGTTCTGCTTCCTCAAGGGCAACATTTGCTTCCAAGCCCTGCCAGACCAGCGTGGGCTGCCGGAGATAAGGGTGACAAATTGGCACACAGAGAGTAAACTTGGATCTTGGAATAAACTTGGGTCCTTGAATGCCATGTCCAGCCTTTCCTGGGATGAAACACAACCAGGGCTCAGCACCTGGGCAGGTCACAGCTCACTAAATGTCCTCCTTAAGATGCTGAAAACGTTTGCCTTGGTTCCCTGCCAGGGATGGTTCACCCTGTGCCCTCCATCCTCAGTGTCAGTCCCTGTCCCAAAAGCTCCTCAACCACTCCCTGTTTTCACCTCCTGATCAGCAGTAATTGCTTGGTCTCTGGGATGGCTGAGCTGGAGTTTTCCCTGGACCCCCAAGAGAAGTTTTCATGCCTGTGTGGCAGGGCAGGATGCCCCGAGGAGCCTGATGTGGTGCCCAAATCCAGCAGCCGGATGGTGAGAGGAGCAGGGGTAGGGCTCACACCCCGCAGGCAGCACATCCCAGGGGGACCCCGGAGTGCAGCAGGGGGGTCTCAGCCCTGCAGCTCCCGGAGCAGGGCCGTGGTTTGTGCAGCAGCTGCTGTCAGCAGAGTGTGTGGATGAGCCTCGTTAGCGCTGCCTTACGAGTGCAGCTGAGTGTAATTGTTCGCTGTGCTTAAAAGCCACAACCGGGGGGAGTTGCCGGGATGTATTCCCCGGGTGTGAAATGTGGGAAATAACGGAGCTGGAGTTCAGAGCGGTGTAAGGAAAGCAGAGCTGGGATTTAAGGGACTCGGAGAACCATTTCACCTGGTGCTGCCGTTTGACACAGGCAGGCAGGGTCTTCCTGCCGCTTCTGCCAAGTGGGTGGCAGAGCCCAGTGGCAGAGGGGGTGGGCTGGGCCTGGGTTCCCAAATCTGAGCATCCCACAGCAGACTGGCATCTCCCACGAGTGCAGTGTTAGCCTGCTGCCTCTGACCAGAGGGAGGGATCCCTGGGGATGGATTTCCTTAAGAAGAAGCCTGGAGGGTCTGGGAGGTGTTGGGAGCAGCCCATCACTGTCATTCCACCACTGTTTGTGCCTCCTGGTGCTCGCTCCCAGTCCAGCCCAGCACGGAGCCTGGGAACCTGAGCGTGATTAAAGTGTCTCTTTCAGACAGAAATGCAGTTAAGATGTCAACAGTCAGACTCCCCTGCCCCCCTTGTCACTTGTGCCAGTGGTTAATCATCTCCCTGCTATAATTTGTACCCTTTATCTCATTTGAGTTGGTCAGGTTTCAGCTTGCAGCCATTATTCCTGTTGTGTCTTTACCCTTTTGATTAAAGAGCCCTTTGGTATCCGGTATTGTCTGCAGATGAAGGTTCTTGCACACAGTAATCACATCACCTTCCCATATCCCTTTTGATAAGCTAAACAGAACAAAGTCTTTAATTTTCTCTTTGTCACGCATTTTCTTCCAGCCCTTAATCATCTTTGGGGCCACATGCTGTACTCTCTTAATTTTTTTTAGAATTTCGATCTTGAATTGAGTGTCTCAATTGTCAAATTGGAAGTGCAAAAGTCCTGCCAAGCTTCAAGCCCTGAGTTTAAAGACTGACCCATGCCCTGGACCTCACCCTCCACAGAGCCCCCTGTGGTTGCTTGTCAAGCAGGAAGCCCCAAAGCCTGGGATTTAGGATCTCTGCTCTGGGGCCAGGCTGGGAGAGCCTGGAGAAGAGATGGCTCCAGGGAGAGCTTAGAGCCCCTTCCAGGACCTAAAGGGGCTCCAGGAGAGCGAGTTTGGACAAGGGATGGAGTGCCAGGACACAGGGAATGGTTTCCCACTGCCCGAGGGCAGGGATGGATGGGATATTGGGAAGGAATTGTTCCCTGTGAGGCTGGGGAGGCCCTGGCACAGGGTGCCCAGAGAAGCTGTGGCTGCCCCTGGATCCCTGGAAGTGCCCAAGGCCAGGCTGGACAGGGCTTGGAGCAGCCTGGGACAGTGGAAGGTCACACATTATCAATATCAGGAGTAACACATTATCAATATCAGTGCAGTGCTAACCTGCTGCAGGCATTTGGCTTTCTGATCCTCCTATCAGAACACGCAGAGGAGAAAAAGAGACACCTAAAGGGACTCAGTTTTGTGAGACTTTGCTGGAATTCCCAGCTGGAATTTGTTGGCTGCTTCCTGGCTCTCCCAGCTTGGTCTGTACAGGTGAAGAACCCAGGGAAGTGAACTGCAGGAGGCAGCTCTCCCTACAGCAGATGGAAATCTGGGCTACCCTCTGGAAATCAGACAAGCTGAAGCCATTGAGGATCAAGCCCCTTAATCAATATTCCTGTCACTGTCTCAGAGCCATTCCAGCAATGGTGCATCCTCATTTCCTTGCAGCAAACCTTGCAGTCGACCCAAAGAGGGGTTATATTTGCATAGTCCTCACTTTCTTTTATCGCTCTCTCATGTTTTTTGAAAGCTTGGATATCTGAAGCACTTAGCTCTGCGTTGAGTGTCTCATTAAATTGCAGAACCCTGCTTTTCTAGGCTCTGTTAATTAAGCACTTGATTGAAAGTCTAAATCTGAAGGCTTGGGTATTGACTCCAGCTTTGCTAACCTGAGGTGATCTGTTCAGTGTAGTTACAGCTTGCCCAGCCAGTTTCTGCATGTCCTTCCCCCTGCTCTCCCCAGGCATCCCATATTGCTGCAAACCCTGGTGTTTCCACTGCGTTGCCTGGAAAGTCTCTAAGATTTATTTTAGCTCTTGAGCTCTGCTGTCACTGGAGTTTGCTGCTGCAGTTGTTGGTTAATAAAGACTGCCTGGCCATTTAGCAGGCAGCAGTTAATGACCACCAAGGATTTTGGCTTGGATGCTCGAGCAGCCTGTTGGTTTTGTTCCCTTATTTTTTAATTTTATAGACTATTTCATGTATTCGTGTAACAAGGAGCCTCCCCCCAGATGCCAACGTGTTTTTCATGTCAGCAATTTGCACCTCAGTGTTTTCATCTGTCTGGCCTGGGGGTGCTCAGGGCCAGTCTGCCCAGGGACACGCAGCTTTCCAGGTGGGAGTCAGGCACCTGCTGAGCCTGACCCTGTGGATCCCACATGGGCAGTTCTGGGGTCTGCAGCCAAAATACAACAACCTGGCTGCCTTGTGCTGCTCCTCCACCCTGTGCTGCTTCTCCATCAGCTCCTGAGGGAAACCAGCAAGGGAGGAGAGCAGATGGAGGGGAGAGCAGAGGACAGGAGCTCTGAGAGGTCCGTGCTGTCTGCTGAGCCTGCCCTGTGAGAAGGAGGCAAAGGAATGTTCCCAAAATGAGCTGTCCCAGGACAAACAGGAGCTGGATTAGAAGAGGATGGCACAGAACTCCCAGTCTGGGTGGTGGGAGAGCTCCAAGGCAGTGAGTCGGGGAGATCTTTGCAGGTGGGTCACTCCATGGGTCAGCCCCATGCCAGCAGCACACGAGACATCACCAGGCCCGAATCCCTGAGGAAATGCCAGTGCCACTGCATTGGCTCTCCAGCTTTCTGCTTCCCAGGGCTGCTCAAATCAAGTGTGATTTGCAGCTCAGGCTGTACTGCTCACCCTGCTGAGGACCACTTGCTGCTAACCCTGTCTCGCCCTCTCTTTTGAAAGGAATTAATTTCTGGGGTTTGTTTTTCTAGACTCTCCTGGTCTGCCTTGTAATTCCTTACTTTAAATTGCCTCCTGCAACTGGTTTGTTCCAGCTGCTCCAGTATCTGCTCTGGGTCCTGCCTCTCCTATCTCCCATCCCAGGACGCTTTTCCCTCATGCTCTTCTTCCCTCTCCAGATGGTGCCAGACAGGCCCTCCTTGGAGTGCCCATTGCATCCCTGCAGAGGGGGCACTCAGGGTAGACTGTCATTTAATTGAATTTTCTTCTGAAGCTGTAAGTGGGATAATCCTAAAGCTTAGCTTTGCCTCTGAGTCACAGCCTTTGTGATCTGGGAAAGGTTTTCTTTATTAGTTTCTTGGTCTAATCAGCGTCTCTGGTTGCTGTCTTTGCTCCTGAGGAGTATTTCTGACTTGTTTGGAGGTGGAGGATTGCTGAGACCACGCAGCTCCACTCAGAGCTCCCTGTCCATGTGTGTGCATAGGCAGGGAGGCTCAAGAGTGGATTTGGAGGGGAACAACGTTCCTGCTCCATGCAAAAGGAGCCTTTTTATTTTCTGAACGCAACAGACACTTTCCGTCCTTCTCCACCCAGTAGTCCCAGAATTTAGAATTCATTTAAAGGGACAGTGTGCAAGTGTGTTCCAAGGTACAAATCTGCACAGAAAGGTGGCCAGCATCAAAAAGGAAGCACAGAGCAGCCCCTGCTGTGGGTTTGCTGTTCACTCTGTAAAAACCTTTCCTGGGCAGGCCGTGCCCTCCCTGCACAGGGTGGCAGTGCCACAAGCAGTTCATGAATTAGCAGGGGCTGGGGTTTGTAGATGGCCCTGCAGAGGCTGAACACCTGCCCACATCACCCGGGGCTGTGGCTGAGCCCAGAGTGGGATGCAGATCCCGCTGTGCCTGCAGGGTGCTGGCCAGGCTGTGGGGTGGTGATGCAGGACCCCCAGGGGCTGGTTTGGGATGGCACAGTGTTAATTTTCCTCGCTGGAGCTGGTTTGGGTGTGTGCTGGAAGCAGTGCAGGTGTTACAGGGATGTTGCAGTCACACCTGAGCAGGGCTGGCTCAGAGGCAAGGCTTGCTCTGCTCCTCGCTCCACCAGTGGAGCAGCTGGGGGGGCACAAGGAGTTGGAAGGGGCAGCTGAGCCCAGCTGTCCCCAGGGATATCCCAGGCCACGTGGGATCATGCTCAGCATGTGAAGCTGGGGGAAGAAGGAAGGAGGTGATGCTTGGAGTGATGGTGTTTGTCTTCCCAAGTCACTGTTAGGGGTGAAGGGGCCCAGAGGTGCTCTGGGGGTGTTCAAGGCCGGGTTGGACAGGGCTTGGAGAATCCTGGTCTAGTGGGGGGTAGCCCTGCCTATGGCAGGGCGTGGAGCAAGATGAGCTTTAAGGTCCTTTCCAGCCAAACCATTCCATGGATCTATAATGATCCTGGAACCTGCCTGCCCATGAAAAGTGCAGAATGGATTCCTCCTTTTGCTTTGTTTGCATGCACAGCTTTTGCTTTCCCTGCTAAGCTGTCTTTATGCCAGCACACTTTCCTCATTTTTACCCTTCCAATTCCCTCTAACATCCCACCCAGGGGAAGCAAGGCAGCAGCTGTGTGGGGCTAAGTTGCCAGCTGGGGTTAAACCACAGCAAGGTGAAGTGGTGCAGAAAGTGGCTTGGGATGAGCGGAGAACTGGGAGACAGATGAATTCAGAGCAGCCACGTTTGGGGAAACATGGCATTATTGATGTGCAGAGCGTGGCTTCCCGTTCAGTGCTGACCACCCACAGCCACAGTGTGTTCAAACAGGCAGCAGCCAAACCCCCTCCAAATCAGCTGCTGGTAAAAAACCCTGTGGAAATCTGGGTGGAAACATGCAGGAGGAAGTTGCCATCTTGTGGAAGCTGGGAGTTTCCAGTGCTGCTGCTTTGGGATGTTTTTGGGTTTCCATGGCTTGATTTTCAAGGCCAGGCTGGACAGGGCTTGGAGCAACCTGGTCTGGTGGAAGGTGTCCCTGCCCATGGCAGCAAGGTTAGAACAAAATGGTTTTCAAGGCCCCTTCCAACCCGACCCATTCTATGATTTTTGGGGAAATATGGGGTTTTTTTGAGGCAGGGTTAGTTGAAGCTCTCAGCAAAGCCGGTGTTTTTGGGGCAGTCCCAGCAGGGCTGGCAGCAGTGCTGATGGTGGGTCATTAGCAGGTCACCACCATAGCTGGAATCTCTAAAGCTCTGCAGGCTGAGGGAAAATAAATTGTCATTTTGGTCATTACAGGCACGTAGCTGTGCAGCCAGGTCTGGCTATGGAGGATTTCAGGGTGGTTGATTCGTATGAGGAGGGCTGGGATGGAGAGAGCTGGGGGTTGGTGGTGGATTGGGATAATCCCCCTTTGCCATCCTGCCTGCTGGGCAAATTCAGCACCTCCAAATTGGGCAGAAACCCCATTGTTCCACATGCAGCGTCTTTCCTTTGTCCTTTGCATAGCTGCAGGTGAGGTTTGCTTGGATCTGGAGGTGGTTCTGCCCAGCTGGACCTGCTCACTGGGATCCAGGGGCTGCTCCTGGGAGGCAGCAGCTCAAGGACCAGCTCTGCAGGTGTGTGCTGGTCCTTTGGGGGTATCCAAAATCAGTGGGAAAGCCTGAGTCACACAGTCTTGTCCCTCCTTTGAGGAAACACAGCCGTTCCATTTCTCCCTTTTTGACTGAAAAGATAAGATAAGCTTGATTCCTTTTTAGATTCCACATCAGCTCAGCGTGGTGGGCAGGGCAGGACGCTCGCTGCAGGCGGTGCTGATCTCCTCCTTCCTGCCTTAAGACCACAGCTCTCAGCTTTTTGGAATATAAATTGTAAACTGAGGAGGGCATTCAATAAAGGCTACATTTCTCCCTCCTGCCTTCCCCATCAGAAGAATTTAATCAAAATCCCTCTGTATTCTGCACAGAGCCCCTAGCTTTATATTTTATACCAGGGAGCTGGTCCAGCAAAACACTTAAGCTGGAGGGGTGTCCTGTTGCATCTAATTAGGCTGCTCTTGGGCTCAGATTTAAACAAATAATTAACTCAGTGCTCAGGGTACTGAGCACTTCCACAACTGCCTCTTCTTGTTGTAGAGCAGAGGATTTCACATGGATGGACCCTGGTGACCAGGGACAGCACCCAGGGAATGCTGGAGCTGTGCCAGGGCAGGCTCAGGCTGGAGATCAAGGAAAGGTTCTTCCCCAGAGGGTGCTGGGCACTGCCCAGGCTCCCCAGGGAATGGGCACGGCCCCGAGGCTGCCAGAGCTCCAGGAGCGTTTGGACAGCGCTGCCAGGGATGCCCAGGGTGGGGTTGTTGGGGTGTCTGGGCAGGGCTGGAGCTGGATTGATGATCCTGTGGGTCCCTTCCCGCTCAGGATATTCCATGGATTTTCTGTCATTCCCTTCTGCAGCTCACAGAGAATTCCTTGAGAACCCTTCCAATTCATGGGCTTCAACCTTCACCCCAAGGGCAAACCTGTCCTTGTGGGGGCCAAGATAAAGCTGCCTTGAATGGAAAATCAGAAATTTGGGAATTCACTCCCCCAAGGAGAGGTTTGGACCAAGCATCACTTAAGTCCATGTCTTATTTCCCTGTTGAGTCTAGGGCTGTGTTTTATTGTGGAAGTTGCAGGAGGTGACATGCTGGGAAGTTTTGAGGAATGGATGTCCTGATTTTTAGAGCATCCTACTGGGCAAGGGGTGGTTTAGCAAACAGATGCTGTGGCGCTTTGGATCAGATGTGTTCTGTGCCAGAGCAGCACCTGGACTTGTAGATGGTGAAATCAAAGACCATGTCTGTGGTCTAGAAACTGCAGTCCCTCAAAAGGCTCAGTGCCAGCAGTTCCCAGGCTTTTCCTGCCTCTCTGGATGACAGTGCAAGGAGCAGCAGCAGGAAGGGGAGGTCAGGGAGGGGTGTGGGTGAGGGCAGAGTGAAGAGGGCAGCAGTCACCTCTGCCAGCTTCCCTGCTGTGTTTCAGGGAATCCCAGAATGGTCTGGGTTGGAAGGACGTGAAAGCCCATCTCATTCCACACCTCTGCCATGGACAGGGACACCTTTCACTCTTCCAGGTTGCTCCAAGCCCTATCAAGCCTGTCCTTGAGCACTTCCAGGGACGGGAATGTTTCTCAACTATGTTTCTTCACTTCCTCTGTGAAATTATTGGATCTATTCAGTATTACCCTGCACACACTGTCCCCAGTTCACAGAGACAGGTGGGATGGATCTTTGGTTTGCCCTGGGCCAGCAGTTTGGGTGTTCCTGTGGTTGGTGGTGCCAGCAGCAGTTGTCACGTTTCTCTGAGAGGTTTGGAAGGTGACTTTCAACTGGAATTTTGGGGAGCTGATGGCTGTGTCACAGCAGCCACCCAAGAGCAGCTTGGATCCTGTCCATGGCCACCTTTTCCAGTCATCCTTACTGGGATCATTTGGCTGAGACGGGGTCTGAAATCATGGGCGTGTTCTCTGTGCCCTGGGCCAGTGCTGGCCCAAATCACGCTGCAGAAGGCACTGTGGTGAGCTCTGTGGGTATTCCAGCAAGGATCCCAAATCAAGAGGAAGAGCTCCTTGTATCCAGACTACACTGAACATCTCTCCCTGGATAGTTTGCCGAGTCATGTTCACTGTGCAGGACATTTATCTTTTTCTTTTGTGAGCAATAGCACCAAAATCTGTGTTATCAGCCAGAGAGGGAAAGCTGCTCCCCAGAGCTCTCAGCTGGGGCATTCAGCCTCTTACCTGAGTCAGCGAAATCCCAGCTATCCAAACACAGGCAGGGTCAGGCAGCCTATGGAGTGTCTGGGAAATGCAGAGCAAAAGCCTCTTTGCACTCCCAATAAATTGGTCCCAGAGGAATTTTGCTTTGAAATTCTAATTGACCCAGGGAAGAAAATTATTTCATGGACTTTGAACTCATTAAAAAACTCCATCATTCATCCACAGTTTATTCCTGACACTTAATCAAAAGCAATGTAATGATTTTTCTCACAAACATGATGTGATGGTGTTGGGAACATGTTTACTCCCAAGTACACAGCACACTGGAGGAGTGGAAGGTGTTTATTAGCTTTTTATTACAGTTACCAAGCGCCTCTCAGGAATTTCAGAAGTTTCCAGAATTAGGAGCAATTGTTTCGGCACCTTTTAATCACAGATTTTCGTGAATTTGGGGAATTCCATCTCTCGTGGAATTTCGTATCTTTAAAACTTTCTTTTATACAAATCAGAAAGAAAATAAAGCGGCAAACCCCTGATGAAGAAAATTTAGAAGATATTTTTAAAAATCAAACTGGAGTGACCATTTTCAATCAAACTTGGAGTGCACAGATGTTAAATTCCAGGACATTCACAGTACACCAGCAAACCCCCCCAGAGGTGTCAGACAGCACCTCTGTTCAAGGAAGCATTTTCTAATGTAACACCCTGAATCCTCACCATCTTCAGAGAGAGAGAAGATGGTTCTGCTCAGGAGGGTCCTCAGTGAGATAGAATTTGGGGGAAGAAATCACATTTCTTGCTCAGACTTTGCAGACTTACAAGAGCTTGTTTTTAAGTGCCTTCTAAGGGGGGGGTTCTCTTCTGGAATGAGTTCTGTCAAGGTCGTGGTTGTGTCTGGCCTGAGTTCTGCAGTGCCCTGGATTTTGGAGAAGTGTAATTCCTCCAGTCAAACTCCCAGGATGTGTTTCACCCCAAATCACAATAATCTGCTAACCCTGAGATCACAAGGTGTTCTGGAGAAGGTGCTTAAAATACAGACCTGTGGTTTTCACTCATCCTGACAATAAAAGGGTTTATAAATCCTTTGGGAGTTTGGAAGTTTGTAAATCCTACCACTTCTGTAGAAATTTCTTACTGAGCATTGTCACCTGGCAGCGTTTCCCACAGGGGGAATAAAACCAAGTAAAGTTATCCTGGTGTTTCCTTAGGGACTAATCCTGCTGCACTGAAGTGAATTATTAATTATAGTTAATTGTCTTCTGTAAAAGCAGGGCAGAACCCGGAGTTCCATGAGCAGCTGGTGCTGCTGCAGCTCGTGCAGGGCAGCTTTTGGTCTCAGTTCATGGACTTCCCCACAGAACTGTGCCAATTTTCAGCACGAGCTGAGCTCTTTCTGGGTATGGGTGGCTGCACATGAGTATGGAACGTGAGTGTCTGGGGGTAGGAGGAGGCTCAGCCCTCACACCCTGCCAGGCACCAGAGAGTCTGGGCAGGAGGAGATGTCTGTTTGTGCACTAGTCTGAAAGTNCACACTGGAACCTGAGTCAGGCTGAGACCTGGCTTTTCTCATGTGCTGGGCTGGAAGGTTTCCTGTGACTGCATTGTTCAGAAGCTCCCACTCCTTGTACCTTCTCTGATGTCTAAAACAGGTTATGCTCCTGTCACAGTCTTGCCCCAGAGGCTCTTTAAGGCCTTCTTAGAGGAGTTCTCTTCCCAGACACTCATTGTTATGGAACGTGTTGGAATTCCCACCTGAGCTGCAGTAGCATGAGCAGCTCTCAGGTTTGCCAGGAGCAGGTTTGGAATACACACACTGTCCCAGTCTCATCCTTCTGCCCTGGGATGATGTCCTTGGCCGAGGATGTCGAGGACAACAAGAAGGGCTTTTTCAAATACGTTAATAACAGAAGGAAGAGTAGAGATGAGAAGAAAATAGGTGGTTCCTGGAAACCCACCCAGACCCCAGAGAGACTCCCAGCACCTGGTAACCCTCCAGTGCAGGTGTGGGGTCACAGCCACACCTTCCTGGGCATGGCAGAAGGTCTCATCTCCATTCCCTCAGCTGTGCCAGGACTCACCCAGCAGCACCTCACACACCAGAGACAGCCCCAAATCCCCTTGAGATCCCCACCCTGTGTCACCACGGCTGTTAAGGTGGAGGGGCAGCCAGTGCAGCCCCAGAGGGCCCCTGTGTCCAGAGGAGGGACACGAGGACAGGGAAGGGCCTGGAGGGGAAGCCCTGTGAGGAGAGCACTTGGTCTGTTGAGCTGCAGGAGACTGAGGGGAGACTCGTCCCAGTCTGCAACTTCCGTGTGAGGAAGAGGAGGGACAGACACTGATCTCTGCTCTGTGACAGTGACAGGACCCAGGGAATGGCTGGAGCTGTGCCAGGGGAGGGTCAGGCTGGGTGTCAGGAAAGGTTCTTCCCCCAGAGGGTGCTGGGCACTGCCCAGGCTCCCCAGGGAATGGGCACGGCCCCGAGGCTGCCAGAGCTCCAGGAGCATTTGGACAGCACTGCCAGGGATGCCCCGGGTGGGGGTGTTGGGGTGTCTGTGCAGGGCCACTCCCTGATCCTTGTGTGTCCCTCCCAGCTCAGGACATTCTGTGATTCCACGATTCCATGTGTTTGCTTTGAGCCATCTCTTGGATTCCCTCCGTGTGAATCTCTGGATCTGCACTGTCCCTGCCCTGGCATGGAGGTGCTCCCAGGTGATGTGCCTGTCCCTGAGGGCTGTGGGGTCCCTGACGGACATATTCCACTGCTCAGGAGGGACATCTGGGTTTACTCCTGGCACCTTTAAAATCACATAAAGGCATTAAAGGCACTGCTCGCATCTAATCCTCAGGCCGGGTTCCTGCGAGTGCACGTGCAGATGTGAGGCTGGAAACGAGGTCAGGAAATAGAAAATGACACATTTAAAGAAAAGAAAGTGCATAAATCTCATAAAGTTTCCTTCCTCTACCCCTGCGTGTAAATCCTGCCAGTGCTGGGAAGCAGCAGGGCTCCCCTCCGGTGTCTAAGCTCCTCAAAATGATGAAAATCCCTCAGTGGCAAATCCGAAAATTGTTGGGGCAGGGGGAGTGCGAGCGGCTGTGCAGATCCACACTGTCATGTGCGAGGTCAGGAGGCACCAGGGCTTTATTCTGCCTGGCAGGGGGGTGTTGGATAGATGGATGTGCCCTGAGCACCCCTGAGAGGAGGACAAGCCCTTGGCCACCATTAGCCACGTGGTGCAGAGCCATGCCAGCGCTGGGAAGGTGTTTCCTCCTGGACACGGGCACACAGAGAAGGCTGACCTGAGGAATGCCTTTGGGAATGTGGTTTGCTCTCCCTTGGAGCACTGATGCCTGGCTTTGTTCTGGATTTCTTGTCTGGATGTCTTTACCCAGACAAATTAATTCATTTGGGGCCTTTGTGAGAGTGTGACTGACTGGGCAAAGGAGCCGTGGAAGATAACAGGGCACAGATGAGCCTTGGATCAGATTCAGGCTGGTGGCGGCTGTTCCCAGCAGCAGATCCCCGTCTGAGCCCTGCCAGCTTTCACCCAGAGGGAGATTGTCCCCACAAAACCAGCTGGGTCCCTTTCACAACTCCCTTTGTCTGATCCTACTCATCCTGGACAAAACCCCAACCCACTTACATTGCCTCTAAATGGAGGCATTTCTCACACACACTCATCCCCCTGCAAAGCAGCGTCATCATCCATGTGTGGTTGGGCACAAAGCCCTCAGATATATTTTGAATATCTGACATTTTTCAAAGAATAAATAGTGTGAGAGTTAGAAAATGTTTGCAAACTTTTCCTTCCCACTTCCTAACCTCCAGGAAGCAAGCAGAAGATATTCAATCCTTTCAGATGTTAATGAAATGTTGTATTTTGAAAGGAAAAAGTAACAAACAGAAACATTTCTCTTCCCAGCTGATGCTGTGACTTTGTCCCTTCATTTGCCATCACGGTCACTTTGTTCCTTTCATCTTGTTGAGAAGTTTGTCCTTTTCTCACACTGGGTGGGTGGAGTGCCTGAAGTGCTTTAAATAGAAGATAATAAAGTTTATTCTGATCTTCCCAGGACCAAGTGAGTCCATAGTGGAGGTGCCCAAGAGAGGGGTAGTGTGGAGTGAGGAGCGCAGCTTTGGGCTGGGCTGGGGACACTGAGACAGGGCCTGTCCTCTCCTTATGCCTCATCTGCCATCTTGGCCTCAGGTCCCTCATTCTGGCTCCCAAAATCACCATAACCAATAACCAGCAATAAACTGGAGCGTGAAAACTTCTAACTCAAGCTGTGAAGAGGAAGCACTGCTGGACATGTTCATCTGCCTCCTCAGTGCTGAGCAGAAAGGAAATTGTATTTATCATCATTTTGTCATCATTTCCATCTGGCTGTGGCACCTGGGGACACAGTGGGCTTGGCAGTACAGGAGAAGCATTTGGACTCAGTGATCTTAGAGGACTTTTCCAAGCTAGATGGCTCCATAATGAGGTTGAATCCAGGCAGGGTGCTGGTGCTGGTGCAGGTGGTGGTGGCTGTGCATTCCCAGCTGGAGCATCTGGGCTGTTCCCATGGTTTCAGCACTTCAGGATCAGGTTGCAGGAGTCAAAGCAAGCCCCAGGAGAAATAAATCAGGGCTGCTTTGGGAAGGGATTATTAAGCATTATTTTGTTATTATTGCTGCTGCTTGTCTGGTTCCCGGAGCTGCTGCAGGGTGGGAATGAGCAGCAGCCTGGGCTGGTACGGGCACACTGGGCTGTGCTGCCCCTGGAACTACCCATGGGAAGAGCCACAGGCTCTGTGCCAAAACCCCAGCCACGATCCCCCTCCTTTTCCAGCCCCTAAGGGATGTCTGTGCGCAGGCGTCACCCCACTGGGGGACAGTGACCCCAGCCCATGGTATGAGAGGGAAAACCAAAGCACGGAGCTCCCAAGGGACAGCCCGGGGTCCCCAGGGGGGCAGAGGCAGAAGCTGAGTCAGGTCTGTGTCTCATGGGTCTCAAGTCAGTCCTTTATTCATTTCATCCCACTGAGCACAGAATCCTATCATGGAATCCCAGAGTGGTTTGGGTCAGAAGGGACCTTAATGATCATCCCATCCCACCCCCTGCCATGGGCAGGGACACCTTCCACTATCCCAGGCTGCTCCAAGCCCCATCCAGCCTGGCCTTGGGCACTGCCAGGGATCCAGGGGCAGCCACAGCTGCTCTGGGCACCCTGTGCCAGGGCCTCCCCACCCTCCCAGGGACATCTAACACTTAACCTCAATCTCTTCTTTCAGTTTAAAACCGTTCCCCTGTGCCCTACCACTCTCTGCCTGTGTAAAAAGTTGCTCTGCCTTTTTTTCACAAGCCCCCTTTAGGCCCTGGAAGGGGCTCTGAGGCTGAACACCCCCAGCTCTCCCAGCCTGGCTCCAGAGCAGAGGGGCTCCAGCCCTCGGAGCATCTCCGTGGCCTCCTCTGGACTCACCCCAGCATCTCCACGTCCTTGTACCCCAGAGCTGGACACGGTGCTGCAGGGGGGTCTCACAAAGGCAGAGGAGACTCAGCTACAGCCCTTGGGTGTAACTCAAAGCTTTAGGCTGTTTTGGCCTTGGAAGAGTTTTGTCCAAGATTCTGGCTGGGATCTCAGGAAGGTCTGAGCCAGTTTTTCGAAGCAGGATCCTTTAATCCAGCAGTAACAGTGCATGGCTGCTGCAGATGGTGTCTAATCCATTAGAGAGAGATCCCCTCACTGCTTATTTACCTCTGTCAGAGCTTATGAAAGAAAAATAAATGCTGTGGGATTAGTCCCCTAATGAATAGACCCGTGTGTGCATGCATGTAGTGCAGCATCTTACAAGTCCATCTCAGTAGTTTTTAGGCCTGAGAATGAAAGTTGTAATGAGGAAAATATTGATTTCCCATAAAAGGGCTTTAATCAAATGCCCTGACACCCCAAGGGGGACAGAGCTCTGCTACAACACCAAATTGCACTTCATACACCATCTATTTTTCAAACACTGTATAAATGAGCCTGCCCAATGGATATATGAGAGTTCCCAGGTGTCATACATCACAGGAGCAGGGAGAGCTGGAAGGAGAGCCAGTGCTGCCTGGCTCGGGAAGGGAATGGTCTGGCAAACCCGCTGGGGAGCTGTGGGCAAAGCAGGCTTGTTCTTCCCTTGGGCAGGACCTGCAGCCAGATGAGGTCTAATAGAGGGGTGCTTGCTCAGCACTTCAAAGTCCTGATGGCCCTCTTTGGCCCTAAATGAGGCTCTTTGTTTCTTTCTTGGGGCTCTAAGGTTTCCCCAGAGCCTTCTCCCCTCCAGGTGAACACCCCCAGCTCTCCCAGCCTGGCTGCAGAGCTGAGGGGCTCCAGCCCTCAGAGCATCCCTCTGGTCTCCTCTGGACTCCCTCCATGTCCTTCTGATGGTGGGGGCCCCGAACTTGGAATTATCAAACCTCTCAGGGTCTGGGGTTTGCTCTATGCCAACACAGTGGCAGAAGGAAGTTCATTGCTGCTCAAATCAGCAAACTTGAAAGGAGCTTCAAGGTGTTGACCCTGAGGTTCACACTTCTCTTGAGGAAAATAACAGAGCAGTGGGGACCCAGATGAAAGCTTTGCCTTCAGGAGCCAGTTCAGAAATTTCTGGGAGCCAGTCAGTCTCAGCAACTTGAGTGATTAGCTTTAGTTTTAGTTTTAGTTTTTTAGCTTTCATATTTCCTCCCCACCATCCTCTTCTGCCTCACCTCACCCTGCAGTTAGGAAGTTCTTTATTTATGTTTTGGCTTAAATCAAATCGCCTTGGCTTTGTAGCAGGGAGGCAGGAAATATTAGCACCAGGGAATCAGTATTCTGGAGGTGCATGGCACTGCTTTCTGAGTGCTTATTTATCCATCCTGGAGGAGGGGAGGGTGAGCAGTGTCTGTGCCTCATTGTCCTGCCAGGAGCATCCTCCTGGCCCAGTATCTCCCTCCAAATGGAGCTGGGTGCCAGGGTTCTTCCAGGAGTTATCTGAATCACTGCTGATTTGATTAGAGCAGTTTGTCCTTCCCTGCCACACATAATTCCTATGATGATGGCTCATTTTTCTTGGCTGTAAGTGGAATTGCAGCAAACAGATCAGTTGTCTGGCTCTTCCCCGCTGATGGATCGCGCTGCTTCCTCCCGGTGCCCGCGCTCGCTGGCTTCACTCCTCTGCTCCACAAGAAATACTTCCCTACGCCCAGTGCTCTCTGTAAATCTCACCTGGGGCCTGGAAAGTTTGGGAAGTGCTCTGTCAACTCACACTGTCCTGGTTAGTGGAGTCTCCTCTCTGAATCACCAGCTGTGCTGTGCTCAGGCTGGGGAAGGCTGAGTCCTGCTGGCTCCAGGCGGGATCTATGGGCACACCCCGGGCACACAGAGGGGCAGAGAGGCACAAAAGCCACTCCTGTGGGCCCCAGGGCCAGCAGCAACTCCTCTGAGGCAGCCAGAGGCTGCTTGGAAAGCAACAGAATCACAGAACTGTTTAGTTTGGAAAAGCCCTCTGAGAGGATCAAGTCCAACCATTCCCCCAGCACTGCCAAGGTCACCTCTGACCCGTGCCCCAGGTGCCACGTCCACAGG
>VZRS01006282.1:42141-70883 GCA_013398055.1 Ifrita kowaldi | reverse complement strand
GGAGAGGGAGAGGGAGAGGGAGAGCCCTAGCCTGTCCTGGGCTTGCTCCAGGGGAGAGCAGCGGGAATGGGGCTTCCCTGCAGTAGCGCATCCCTTGGGATTCGCTGCCTGAGGAGCGATGCCAGCCAGGAGCGCCTGCCTGCTGCTCACCACGGAGACTGAGAGTTATCCTGGGGCTTTCCTCCCCTGGAAGAGAGCAGGAGATCTCTGCAAGTGGTGTTGAGCCAGGGATAGAAAACCAGCGGTTGCAGCTTTTGAGTCTGACACGAGCCGTGGCCTGTTGTGTGTCTCCAGCAGTAGGAGCTGCCAGGAGTGCTGATAAGCATCTCAAAATCATCTTTGCCTGCATTTAAGGGACCTGTGGGCACAAGTTTAGGTGGCTGCAAGGCCCAGCATGAACATGGAAAACTATGCACTTCCCTGTGACCGTGGAAAGTGCCCAGGAGCTGGGATGCTCCTGTCTCCCCTCTGCTTGCTCCATGAGGGAGCTGGGATGGGCCAGATCGTGCTGCTTTCCCCTCTCTGTGGGGTGCACAAGGATGACATGAGGGACCAGGTTCCTCCTGCTGCCTTACACCCTGTCCCATTCCCACTTGTGCCAAGTGGGGCCTCACGGGATGCTGTGCAAGGGGCTCCTGGCAGAGTGCAGGATTGGGCCCTTCCATAGGCATTGGGTGCAAGACAGCTCCTCTGTGACAAGCCCTTGCTGGGCTGGACACTCACACCATCCTGAGAACAGTTTTCCAACCTCACCACTTTCTTGGAAGGGGGATGAGCGAAGGAACTTCTCCCTCGCCCCCATCACTGGTGGGTAATTTATGGCTCGTGGCACTGAAGTGTCTCGCCTTTATTTTTTTATATCCTATCTAATGTAACAGGATGTTCTCATTAGCTGTATAAATGTTTAATCCACTTTTGAATCCTGCTAAGCCCCTGGCTGCAGCAGGATCTAATGGGAGTGAATTCCTCAAGCCATCCTAATGGATTGCAGGGACCTCACTTTCCCTCTGTCCCCATCTCCATTGTGTTCAGATTCAGTTTTGCAGAGGTCTTTAATTACTTTGTAACTAATTGGACTGGTAGGATGGGCTGCTAACTGACCCACTGGTCACCACAGCCTCACTGGGGGCTGGCAGGTGAGGATTGTACAGGATGGAGCTGCTGGAACGAGTCCTGAGGAGGCCACGGAGCTGCTCCGAGGGCTGGAGCCCCTCTGGAGCCAGGCTGGGAGAGCTGGGGGTGCTCACCTGGAGAAGAGAAGGCTCCAGGGAGACCTCAGAGCCCCTTCCAGTGCCTAAAGGGGCTTCAGGAGAGCTGGAGAGGGACTTTGGACAAGGACCTGGAGGGACAGAACACAGGGAATAGCTTCCCACTGGCAGGGAGTGGGGTTAAATGGGATATTGGGAGGAAGTTCTTTCCTCAGAGTGTGGCAAGGCCCTGGAGCAGGACTGGTCTCCCTCCTTCCCCCCTGGGGCATGGCCATGTGGTGTCACAAGGACAGAGCCCTCCCGATGCCGAGGAGAGCTGCTCTCTCCCTGGCCAGCAGCTGTTTGTCTCTTGTCTCCTGGTGTCCTCCCCCTTCCCACACAAACCTCCACACTCCATCTGGCCTCGCCTTCCTGACAGGCTGCTCTTCTCCTCTCTAAAGCCCAGCCAAGACCCTTCTTGAAAGGGGAGCACAGAGCAGCAGCCTGGGAACGCTGGTCCCTCTGGCCTCGCCGTGCTCCCGGGCTGGGATCTTGGGACAGGGACTCTCTGTGCCTGGGGTCTGGCAGCAGTGCCCACGGGCAGCCCACCATGGCTGGGCCACCGTGTCCCAGACACTGCCTGTAGAGGGGACACACCCAGGGTGTGAGGAGGGGGCGCTGAGCAGGAGACTGACATCAGGAATGCTGGGATGAGAGCTCGGATCCGTGAGCAGAGCACTGTCAGCCTGTGCTCACCCCCCTTGGAGAGAGAGGATGCATCTACCCTGAGGTGGAGTCTGATAATGAAATGGATATATTCCACGGGAATTGGGATGTTTTCTAGCAGTGATCTGGGATCAAGAGCCTCCTGCAGTGGGCTGGGGGCTGTAGGAGTGGTCGGGCAGGGCTGGGTGGCTGGACAGGGGGTAACCTCCAGCCAGATCCCAACCTGCACTGGGAAAAGTGGGAGCTGTGGTGGGAGGCAAAGGGCTGCAGACACTGCTGGGCAGGGACATAGCAACCTGTGACATGCATGGAGACAGGCACTGGCTGTGGAAAGCAGGAGGGCCTGGCAGTGGTCACTGCCTTCCTGTTCATCCAGCTGTGCCATTAATTACTGTGATTAATCAATAGGCACAGGCACATGGCCATGTTGGGCTGCCATGTGCTCTGTCCCCTCAGCACAGGAGCTGCCAGAGGTGTCCAAAGCGAGTCCACAAGCTCTGCTCTTCCAGGGAATGCTTCCTGCTTCGCTACAGCCACGAGCACAGGCTCTTCCTCCTGCGTTTGTTCCAAGGGGAGCGTGGCATCTGCTGGGATGAGACCAGGCTTTTCCCTGGGCTCTGCACACGGCAGCCCTTGGTGCCATGAGCAGATGAGCAAAGCCAGGAGGTGACTGTGACTGTGGTGTCCCCTGAGAGCATTCCCAGGGCTGGGGGCTGGCACTGCCACCCCCTGGCCCATCACCTGTGGGTGCTGACGGTGTGCTTGTATTTGCAGAGACAGGTTGGGGCACTGGTTCTCTCGTCCTTTCCCACTCCAGTTCTTCCCAAGGCATGTGTCGAGCTGCCTGGTATCATGACATAGGGTGACAGTTGTTACTTGGGTGTTGAGTGTGTCAGGTGTGTGAGGGTCACACTTTAAAGCTGTTTTCTCTTAGTTTTGAGCAATGAGCACTTGGGGTATTCTGTGTCTCACACTGGGTTTGAGTCGCTTGGAGGCGGAAATTTGGGGCTTTTCCTTCTAAAAGAAGGAGCGTTCAGACAGTCTCTTTAATCCAAGAACTGGGAATTAAAGCTAAACCACTTCATTTTTAAAATGGAAACTAAAAGTTTTAAACTTCATCAGCTGCTTCATGAGGTGATTGAGTGGTGAGTAAGTAGCTCTGACAAGTTGCTTCCGGGTAATTTGGGAGTGACTTCATCACTGAGGTCAAGGGATATGGTCTGGTCCTGCAGGATGTGGGTGGGAAGCCACAGTTTGGGAGCACAGGGGATGTTCCACTGCCCAGGACCTTCCCTGAGGATGAGCCTGGTCAGTGGATCCAGACCCCCCTGCGCCCAGAACAACACCCAACAAGCGGGATGCAGGCTGGTGTCATGGATGGGATGGCTGGGGGGAACTTCTGGGAAAACCAGCCCTGGAGAGGGGCAGGCTGCAAGGTAGTGGAGAGCCTGGAATGGGCACGTGCCAGCCAGCCCAGGAGCTCCATGTGGAGTTTCCAGTGGTGTTTGAGGAACACCCGCTCTGGTCAGGGTTCACCAGTGCCTGCATGCATCCATCCCCATCCCCATCCACGGCCCAGGCATTCCTGCTGGCAGCCCCATCCCAGTGCCCACCGCAGCCGCTGCTCTGTGCCCTCTGGAGCTGGGTATAATGGGCAGAGGCTCCCCTGGTTGGGAAATGGAGGAGCTGTGGCTCCAGCACTGTCATCGCCAAGCAAAAGGCAACTTCATATTAAAAATGAAGGAAAAACAATGCAAACCCCATAATCTTGCCCAGTCGTTGGGAGTTTAGGGCTGGGTTGGTGTTTTTCTCCCCCCTCTCCTAACCCAGAGCATGTGAATGTATCAAGGCAGGGATAACAACTCCAGAACTATTAAAGAAACCAAAAATCAGCTGTTCCAGAGATGATGTTGGAACAGCCCATAGCAAGGAGAAATTTTCTAAAAAGCCTTAAAAAAGCTGGTTTAAAGCTCCACATTGTTACTGTCCGAGTTAATTGAATACAGTGGTAATTGGCCATTGCACATGTGTTTGTGACTCCTCCTGGCTGGCCCTGGACCTCAGCATTCCCTTAATCCTCTGCCATCCAAGGGGACTCTTCTCTCCCCCCCAGCCTGTCCTGCTTCCCGCGCTGCATCCTGATGTGCCAGAGCTTGGAGAGCTGCCCAAGCGGCTCATTAGCAGTGCTCATTTCCCTGTGTCCATGATTAATGAGGCACAGCCACTCCAGATGCTCCTCTCAGGCCAGGATGGAATTGTGAGTCCCAGGAACTGCTCCGGGAGGGGAGGGGGCTGCTCCAGGCCGAGGGTCTGGCAGGGACAGGCAGGGATTTCCCCTCCCGTCCCTGCTGGATGCACCCAGTGAGAAGAGGGAAAGGAGGAGAGTCATGATGGCAGAGTCCAACTTCCAGACTGATCCTCACCTCTGGTCCAAGCACACTCCCAGGTCTTCTTCCGTGGTTATTTCGTAGGGGAAAACTCCCTATTTCCCTCTCTCCCCTCATTATCCTCTGATTTCAGTCTGCATCTCCCCCTTCCAGAGAAGTGGATTTTGGGTGGGGATGCTGCCCCAACCCTTTCCTCTAATTAAGGAGAAGAGTTTGTTACATTCGTGCCATTAGCAGGATTTTCCTTGGGGAAACTTCCTGAGCATTGATTCCTGTTTAGATGGGAAAACAACAGTTTGTTGTATTAATTACAGCTGGCATTCCCAGTGGGCATCCAAACTATCCCCAGCCCTGCATCCTCTGCAGTGGTGGTGTATCCCAAGCATGCTGCTCCATTCCTGCTCCTTGGTTCTTCCGAAATGTGGCTGGGATGGTTCCACAGGCAGTGCCAGTGTTTCCAACATCCTGGCAGCAACTGTGTGAGACTGGCCTTGAAGTGGCCAAATTAGTGCAGAAATCCTAAGGAAACTGAAAGGCTGTAGAAAAGCTGTTTGGTGGGGAATGCTGTCCTGGTACTGACAGGAGACAGAGGGAACAGGGCAGGCAGGGAAGAACTCCCATTTGGCACAGAATTCCCTGTGTAAGCGCTGTCCCTCTGTCTGCTGCTTCCAGATCCCGCTGGAAGTGTGAGCAGACAGGGAGCTTAATTCACTATTGGAAATCCAATTCATTTGGGTTTTTTTAATGTCTTTTAGGATGAAGTTTTTCATCCCACCTGCAAAATTCTGATGTGGACAGATAGCTTGTCCTCCTCCTTCCATATAAATTGGGTGTCTGAAGTTGGCTCCTTTCCTGGGCAGCCAAATTCCATGTGCTTTCTTGGAGTCATACAGCCAGTGTTCTGAGCTAAAAATGCAGGAAGAGGGCACCAAACTGGAGCTATTTGGAGTTCAGGTCACTTACATTTACTTGGCCAGGCTGGAGATCTGCCAAAAGCCAAACCAGAATGGCAGGAACACTGATTGCAACCCAACCCACTTCCTGAAGAATCCAGAGAGGGCAGGGATGGAAACCAGAGAGCTTTCCTAGTTGATCTAAGCAGGGAATCAATTTCTTCCTGTCCTAAATTCTCACATGTCCTTTTTAACAGCAGAACAAAGGAGATTGTGTGGGGTAAGCTTGGAGATACCAAACCTTGAGCATCCCAGGGAACTTGCTCCTTGCCCGTGACATGGATCTCTGTGGATGTATGAGGGGAAGACGCTGGGATCTCCTGGAGATCCACCTGTGTTTCAGCCTGATCCCGGTTGAGTGGGAGAGCCCTGTTGGACCAGCAGGTCTTGGATGTCTCTGTTTTTGAATACACACAGGCAGTTTCCATCTTGCAGAGTTGCAGGAAATCCTGCTGCAGCTGTGGAGGATCCACAGCAAGGGAATGACAAGGGCTGGCTGGGATCAGTGCTTCCCTCAGGGAAGATGGGTGCCCTGGAAAGGGAAGGAAAAGCAGAAGGCACCCAGGGAATCGTGGTTCAGGTTCTGGATGCGTGCTCCAGCTCTGTCCTCCCCAGTGGTATCACCAGCTCCTTGCAGTCTCTCCTTCCATATTTTCATTAAATTCATAGAATGTCCATGTCTGTGACCCCAACCCTCTGCCAGACTTCCCTGATTGGAATCAGCACAAACATTTTAGGGGGAAAACGTGTGGATCCACACAGAGCCTGCTTGTGCCAGCTGTGTTTCCACGGGAGAACGGGATGAACCCGAGCATCTTCTTACAAAGCTCTGGGAAATCTCCTGTTCCAGCTGCCTTTTCCACCCAAATCCGGAGCTGAGACAGCTCAGGTGACACCCACAGTCCTCTGCTGGAGCACCCAATGTAGCCTCCATGCCGGGCTGCACGTGAGCCCAGGTGGGAGCTGGGATGTGACTGGGATCTGGGAAGCAGCGTGGGAGAGGGTTGGAGCTGGGAAGAAGACTGGCAGGAGATGGGAGTGAGTAAATCAGCCAAGCTCGCCTGAGTTGTGACTAAAGGGGGAGCGTGAGACATCTGCAAATATTAGAGATGTGTAAACACAGAGCAGGGAGAGGGAATGGTGGAGGGAATGATTGAAGGGAGTGAACTTTTGGATGGAAAAATGTAGGTCAAGTATGAAGGAAAACTTGTAGGCAGCGAGATAAGTGCTGTGAAACAACCTCCTTGGGAAACACGAGGAAGTCCCACTGATGGAGATGTTTATCCTAAGGCAGATGAGGGCTGTGAAAGAGGCTGAGCTGGAGGGATGGATTCAGGGTGTCCATCCCAGATGGGACTGGGCACACCAGTGATGCCCATCCAGCTCCTTGTGCATCATAATTCCCCTTTAAACTACTGGCTGCTTGTGGTTTAGTTAATCCCTCTGGCTTTTAATCCTGAAAACTTCATGGCTTTGGGGGGAATTCATTCCTCCCAACTTCAGTTCAAATTCAAGCAGGTCATCCATACTAGCTGTCCAAAATCCTGGATGGTCACCAGGGGAAGGAGCAGCTCCTCCAGCCCCTCGCTGCCAGATGCTCCAGAGGTCGGGGTGTTCTCAGGACACCCTCTCCTTGTTGCTCTAGAGGCAGCCCAAATAATTAAGGTAATTAATAAGGGCCCCCTCTGTTTTGCTCCAGATTACACTGGAGCGCGTCTGGAGTGTGTGGAAACAAAGGCGGCGTGTCCAGGCAGGGGCTTGTCGAGTCCTCGGATTGGGATAAGGATGTGTCCTGTCTGGATGAATCCTGGGCAGTCAGTGGGTGCTTTGGAGCCCATTTTACACCCCCTGGTGCTGTGTCCCGTCAGTGTCACTGTCCCCTGAGCTCTCTAACCCTCCTTTACATCCTGTTGAGGTTCCATAGCAGCAATGACAAGTTCTGCTTTCCCGACAGGGGGCTTGCAGAGGGCCAAGTGCCACCCACTGAGGGGTCCTGCTGTGTCCTCCTTGCTGCCCCCGTGTCCCCTTGCTCCTGACACTGTCCTCAAGGGAGTGGATGCCATCAGGGAGGGCACGTGTTGCAGTGGGGGTTGTGGTCCCTCTGGAGCATGGCCTCTTCCTCCTCGGCTCTAGGGAATCAGCTCAGGCAGATCATGGAGTCATGGAATGGTTTGGGTTGGAAGGGACCTTAAAACCCACCCCCTGCCACAGGCAGGGACACCTTCCACTATCCCAGGGTGCTCCAAGCCCCATCCAACCTGGCCCTGGACAATTCCAGGGATGACGTGTTCAGGGATGCAGATCCAGACCTCGAAACCCTCCTGGTTGTGTCCTCACACTCTGTTTGCAGAGTCATTCCCTCCTCTGGAGCTGTTCCACTGTGTCTCAATAATTAATATCCAACAGGACAGGGAGAACAAGCACCTGCATTCCCACATCCCAGGGGAAAGGTCTGGCCGCGGTACTGGAGACTGCTCCAAAATGTTCACTCCAAAAATTGTGTCCTGGTGCCCATTAAACTTTTTGGGATGAAAGTTTCACCAAAGCTAACACGCTTCTGTGAAAATTCTGGGTTTCATGATTTGGCATTTTCCAGGGGAAAAAAAAACAAACTAATATAACTTGCCAAGAATTTCCCAAGCAGCTTTAATCCTGAGACACCACCGTGCACCAAACAAACGATGATAAGGATCTATGGAAAACATGGGGAAACAAAGAAGTGATGGGTTTAAAGCCTCCAGAAAATGAAAATGCAGCTGGAAGGAGCACGGGGTTTCTCCAAGCGTGCCAAGGAGGGAAACTCATTCCCTTTGAATCACAGGGAGCCCTTTCTAGCTGGTTTCAAAGGAAGCTGGATGTGGTCATGGAATGACCATGGTGCTGTCACTCGCACCCACAGGAGTTCATGGATGAGCTGGAAGTGCCACGGGTTTTTTGCAGCCTGAGGGATGATGCACTCCAGGAGAAATGGAGCTCTCCCTCCCTCTCTGCTACAGCCAGTGGAGACAAACAACTTCCCCCATGCCTGATGCTGGGGAGATAAGGGAAATTTGGGAATATGGTTGTAACTGAGGCCATCTGGGCTATGCCCGGCTGTCTGCAATGGGCACTAGCACACAGAGGCTGGAAGGGAAGAGGGAAACCCAGTTCTGGAGAGGCAGGGAATGTGGCACAGCCTTGCAGTCACAGCTGAAGCCCCGGGGTGCTCTTCCTTCTGGAAGTGTTGCCAAGCACAGCTGGAAGCATCAGGAAGGTGAACAAAGCACATGGAGACACCTGTGCCGCTGTTTGGTACATCCCAGTGCCAGAACATCCGTGGGAAATGAACAAGTTTTCCTCTTGAGCCAAAAGAAATGGCACAGCAGAAGTTCCAGGTGTCAGGGAATTGGGAATCTCTCCCAGGACCAGGTGGGGAAGGTGAGGAAGATGTTACTTGGTGGCAGAGAGGGACAAGCCTGAGGTGCAGCTGCTGCGTGTGCTGCATCCCATCTGCTTCTGTCCAGCAGTTTTTCCAGCAGGAAATTTCCAGTAAGGACCATCTGTTTTGCTGTCCCATGTCCCACATCCAGAGCTGGTGGGGACCAAGGCACTTTAGAGGAGACATGAATCCTTCCCCTGCCCTGGGGAGCACTGAGGTGTTTTGGGGATGAGGGGGATGCTCTGGGACGGGCGATAAGCAGCGTTTGAATTTTTGTGTGACGGACTGAGCTCTTGGGTCACTGATGTTGGCAGAACCTGTCACGGTGCCTCTCTGTAGGGGACAGGATTCCATGTGGTTATTTAGCTTTATTTTTGTGGTGGATTTAGCTGGATAGAGGTGTTCCACGATTGCAACACTCCAGTGGCTTGTTTGAATCCATCACTGTTCAACAAGTGACCCCGACACACACTTCCCACGAGAGCTGGGAGCTCTCCCTTCCCCTTTTACACTGCCATGCTCCAGCTCTCCCAGTGCTTGGGAAGTGACGTGTGCCTCTCCATGATTTCCCCCAGGCTGTCTACAAGGCGTGGCTGTGCTCCGAGTACTTCAATGTGACCCAGCAGCAGTGCCGGCAGCGGATCCCATGCAAGCAATACTGCCTGGAGGTGCAGACCAGGTGCCCCTTCGTGTTACCGGACAATGACGAGCTGATCTATGGAGGTTTGCCTGGCTTCATCTGTACGGGTAAGGAGGGCCGGGCTCACACCGGGCACGGGGGGTGATGGTGAGCCCTGGGGAATTTCCAAGCCGCTTCCCGCGTTTGGAAGGCTTGTCGGGGTGGAGTGGGAGGAGGGGCAGTGTGGAAACACTGCCTGATGCCAAAACGTGGCCATCCCAAGGGTGCAGGGTGAGGTGTTATTGGGGCCACAGCAACATCTCAGCACAGGAGGTGAAAGTCCTGCCTCTGACTGGAAGCTAAAGCATGGAGGGAGCTGCAGGTGATGGATTAAAGCAGGGTGGGGATATTGAACCGCTGTGAGCAGGATTTGGGGAGCCCTGAGCTCACCTTGCTGGTGTGTGCAGGCTCACAGACGTGCTGGGGGCCAGTCCCAGGGGGTGTCTGCGTGTCCTGGTTCTCAGGTGTGCCCATCCCACAGCTGGCAGGCAGCAGGGCTCGCTCCCTCCGCAGCCTCATCCTCAGTGTCGCGCTGACCCCTCCTCCTGCATCCTTCCTTCCCACAGGGCTGCTGGAGAACCAGCTGCCCGACGAGGAGGCCAAGTGCTGCGAGGTGCAATGGGACTCCTGCGAGCACCCCCCAGACAGCAACGAGGACACATCCCCCAAATCCACGGCGTCAGAGTCGCTCCATTTCCACCGCCACGACCCCCACCTCCATCACCAGCGGCAGAACCACTACCACCTCTACCACCACCACCACCACCAGTACCACCAGTACCACCAGCCCCGCTCCCCGTCCTTGCTGCCGGTCTCCGCGGGGTCTCGCCTCAGCAGCAGCAGGATCAGACTATGCGTGCTGGTCCTGATGCTCCTCCACACCATGGTGTCCTTCTCGAGCGTGCACGGCGGCGCCGGAGGGCTCGGCCTGGAGGCCCCGCCCGCCCTGGAGGAGAGCGTGGCACGGGACGAGTGACACGGAGGGCAGAGCCGACCTCCAAGGAGAACGCCAGATCTTTTTCCATAAGGGGGGCACATGCTATTCCTCCAATGGGAGGCACGGGATTGGGGGTGGCACACACGCACCCCCGCACATCCCCCAAGAGCTGCTCGCGCGGGGCATCCCCGTGGTGAAGAGTCTCAAACGCGCACAGGGCTGCGGGACCCGGCGCCAGAAGGGTTCGGGCAGGGGCAGCATTCCCGGCCCCACAGGCGCCGGGCGGGCAGGAACGGCACGGGGGCGGGGGGACCAAGGGGAGGGGTCCCTTGGAATCGAGGGGTGTCCCCGTGGGACTGCCGAGTGTCCCCCGGCCGCTGCCGCGAGTGCCTTGGGCGCCCGCGCCTCCCCCGCCCGCGCCGTGCCGAGGTTTGACGGTCGGCCCAGCCCTCGTTCCTTTTCTCCTGGGTCTGTGAATCCTGAGGGAGCAGGCGGAGGGGCAGCACCTCCCGGCACAGCCTGGCCCACTCCTGTCCCCGGGAAAAGCCACCAGCTCGGGGCACAACCACCCTGGTGGGGCGCAGTGTCCTCAGCGCGGCGCTGCCTCGCTGATGGCGTTTGGGGACAGGAGTGGGACGCTGTGACACTGCACTGTGGTACCGCTCGGGGTTGGTCTCGCTGCATCCCAGCCTGCTCCTCCAGCCTGGCCTTTCCTGCTCGTCTCTGCGAGGAGGTGGAGAGGGAGGAGGAACGGAGCAGGAGGGATGTTCCCAGCATTCCCACATCCCACTTTGCCAAGTGTCCTGATGATTTGGTGTAACCTTTTTTGTTGTCCTTCCTGGCTGGTGGGACTTGTCTCGGTGAGGAGCTGGGGAGATGTGACTCCAGCAGCACACAGGCTGTGAGGGAGAGGGATCCCACATGGCAACAGTTGGATGCAGGGAATCCCAAAGGCATCCTTCCATGCTTCCCAGCTACAAATCATTGACTGGATGGCAGGAGGACTGGGCAAACGGGCTGGAGAAATCTGGCTTGGAGGGAGAGTCTCCCACACAAAGAGGCACTAATAAAGCCCAGCTAGGGAGGAGCATTTTTGTGAATAGTTTCAATCCATGGATGCCCCCAGATCCGGAAATTTCTGGGAGCCCATCTGGACTTGGCCGGGCAAGGTGCTGGCTGGTGCAGCCTCATTCGGCTCACTTGGGGTGGTTTTTTAACCTGAGCTCAGCATATCCAGGGATTCAGCCCCAAACAAACATCAGATCCCTAGGATCTGATCCCCAGGTCATTTCCTAGGAAGCTCCCAATTCTCCACCCACCTACCAGAACTGTTCCCAGCATGGACACTGCGAGGTGGTGCCTCCGGGCCGGGCACCAGGGGCTGGAATTTGTCCTGGGTGTGGGCAGGGAAGGAAGAGGGAGTGTTTTAGCACGAGGTCACGAGTTGGGTGTGAACCCACCCCCTGCTCCAGAGGGGCTGGGATGGTCCCTCTGTTTCCAGGCTGGCTCTTGACAGGAACCTACAGCAGAGCCCTGCAAGGGTCACTGCAGGAGACAAGGATGGAGCAGGAGGAATGTCCTGCTGCATCCCAAATTGATCCCAGATCCCTGTGAGGGTCCAAGAAGTCCCAGAGTTGATGACCTGTAGGAGTTTTATGGTTTCTAGTCTGTTGAGGTGAAGCAAAACCAAGCAGAGCCCTGTTAGCAGAGCCCCATGAGCAAAGCTACTTCCTGCCTGGCTGGAAGAAGGAAGTACCGGGCATCTCCTGGGAAGCACAGGTTTCCTGACATTTCCAGCCCATTTCCAGACCAAAGAGGCTCTGAGAAGCAGCTGAATGTTTGATTCCTGCTTTGACTTGAATCTCAGAGCTTTGGGGTGATGTTTACACACCACCAGTTGCCTGTTCCCAAAGTCCTGCAGAGACGAGGCCTGTGGTCCCATTGTCCCGTGGTTTTTGGGGTGGGAGAGGTGGTGCTCATGGAAGATGGAGAGTGTATCCCGAGCAGATTCCCTTGCTGAACACCCAAAAAAGTAGGATGTCCCTCATTTGACTATTCCTCATGACATCCACATAATTTCAGCCTAGTTTACACCAATCAGAGCAGTTGGACAAGGAGCAGTTCTGCAAAGTGGGGTCCAGTTCCTTGGTTTTCTATGAGCAGTGGGTTGTGGAGCTGCTCTGACAAGGAGCAAAAGCTCCCAGGCAGGCCAGGGGAGGGAGCACAGCCTCCAGACAGCTGGATCCCAAAGGAAATTAGATTTCTCCTGTACTGCCAAGAGTTAAGCTAATTCCAGGCGCCTCTCTCAGAGATAGGCTGTGTCCAATCTTGGAGCGACTCATCGGGAGAGAGAAGAATAGCCCAGTGTGGTGCGTCAGCAAGTGGCCCTGAGTCACTGGCCCTGTTCATTGTGTCGTGTGACACTGAGCAGCGCTGGTGGGCACGGCGTGGCCCGGCCTCAGTCCCTGCACCACCTCCGGATCCGGATCCAGAACCATCCTGGGGGATGTGCGTCCTTCTCCCTGCCCCGAGGCCCTCGTGTCCCGGTGGTGATGGGGCGTCAGGCCAGGCTTGGGGGTGGTGATGGGTGATGCGGGATTCCCAGAGAAGCTGAGGAAGTGTCCAAGGCCAGGTTGGACAGGGCTTGGAGCAGCCTGCTCCAGTGGGAGGTGTCCCTGCCCATGGCAGAGGGTGGAACAGAATGGGCTTTAAGATCCCTTCAACCCAAAGCATTCCATGATTCCATGATTTCCACAGAGCTGCAGGAGTGAGGTCCAACAGCCCAAGTCATCTTCAGGGAGTGCTGGCAGGGATTTGCTGGGATAACCTGGGAGCTGTGAGAAATGGTTTCACCTTCCCTAACACCAGCTGGAGGCTTCCCTTGGGAGGCCAGGAGCACACGCTGCATCCCAGTGAATCAGGAGGTGGAGTCAGTTCAAAACTGGGCTGGTTGGGATGGCTGCTGGGGAGGTTTGAGCCCCATCCACCAGGAGTGAGGAGGCCCCCAGGGCAGGAGATCCATGCATTTTCCAGGCCATGGCTCCCGGGGGGACGAGATGCCAGAGGGAGCACACAGGATGCGGGTCTGCTCTGGGAGCACAGGATGGGCTTTACCTGCTGCAAGGGGGAGGAAAGTGCTGGGTCTTCCCGGAGCGAGGCTTTGGAAGGAGATTTTTCTTTAGCGAGTCTGGGCTGCTGTCAATAAGTTCTGTGGTTTTAGGGCACCATATGCTGCATTCAACACTTTGCCAATCTCCTTAAGCAGATCCAGACAAGGCTGTTCCCAGAGCAGGAGCAGCTGGAAGCAGTGTATGGAGCAGTCCATCATCAGGAGCCCGTCGGATAAAATTCCTGCCTTTGGTCTGACATTACAACCTCCTAATCCTCCATCCCCGAGCGCTCTGGCTTTGCTCTCCAGGAGAACAGCCCGGGAAGCAGACGGTGACATTGTCTCACTTAACACCACTGGCATTATTTTTATTACAACATGGAGGGAATGTGCCTGGAAAAGGAGGGAAGGGGCTTCCTTGCCCTGTGCATCCAGGGATGCTTCACCCTGAGCCCTGTGTCCACCAGAACAGGGGCCCTTTGCAATCCCAAATGCTTTCCACATTCCCCAAGCCACCTTGAAAAACATTAGCTCTAAATGATTTATCCTACCAGGAACTTAAACCCATTGTCCTTTTCGTCCAATGATCTTCTCTCTTCTCCCTAAAGAAGGTGCCCTGTCTTGGGATTAATATGTAAAACTCAACTTTTCCTTCAGTGGACAAACTTCTCTTTGCTCAGAGAAAATTCCCAGTGGGAAGCAGTGATTCCTCCCTGGTGGGGGGCGTTTCTCATCCCCAGGAAGGTGAGGGATGATGTTGTCTCCACAAGCTCGAGGTGTGGGCGAGGGAGAAGGAGCAAAGGGAGTCGGGTCCAGCGTTATTCCCGGGTTTTGCACTTTCATGTAGCTGCCAGTTGTACAAATTAATTAAAAATAACTGAAGAAAAATCCCAAAGAAAGGCCCCGCTTCCTCTGGGGAACATTAATCATTAGTTGAGTCTTTTTCTTATGAAAATACAGATCCATGGTAGCCCCAGGCAGAAGATTCCCAGGGAGAGCCCTCACCATTCGTGCTCAGAGTTAGGGAAATCGCTTTGAAAGCATCTGACAACTAAAGCAGAACATGTTGAGTAACTTGGCAACACTGGGAAAACATCTGGAACTGGTTGTTCTTCAACACATTTTGCTTTGCTTCAAGAGGAGATGTCAGGGCAGTTCATTCACTGCCACTCAGGGCCGCGGGCGGGGCCGGGAGATGCTCGGCTGCCACCTTGAGGAAGGGAATAAAGGGAAAATCCCAGATATCTGCTGTTTCTGGGCAGGATCCTTCAGGGCCAGGCCATGGAGCATCCCCATGCTGAGCTCTGCAGGTGCCTCCTGGTCTCTGGTGGCACCGAGCGTGGAGGTTTGGGATGGGTTGTTGAGGTTGCCCAGAGAAGCTGTGGCTGCCCCGTCCCTGGGAGTGTCCAAGGCCAGGTTGGGCTTGGAGCAGCCTGGGATAGTGGAAGGTGTCCCTGCCCATGGCAGGGCGTGGCTGATCTTGAAGGTCCCTTCCAAGCCAAACCACTGTGGGATTCCATGATTTCCACAGAGCCAAAGGGAGTGAAGTCCCATAGCCCAGGTTACCCTCATCTTGTGATTTATCCTAATCCCATTCCTGCTGCCGCCAGGGAGAGGAATGCCTGTAGGGATTGGTGGAGACAAAGTCAGGACAGAAACATTCCTGGATTCTGCCAGAAAGCAGTGGGGCAGTGTCCTAGTTTGAAAGCAAACCAGTGAGAGATTCCAAGTCAGAACTACAGTTTGATAAGAAAATTAAAATAAATGCAATAGTACAGAAACACTGCCAGAGTCAGGATACAACCTGACACCCCGCTGGTCAGGGTGGTGGGAGCAGTCTGATTAAATGGTGGCTGCAGTCCCGCTGGAGTGATGGATGTGGTTCTGTCGGAGCGCTGATCCTGTAGAAAGACCTGGTCCTTCTCTGGAGGTCCAGTGGTGGTTATGGAGCTCTTGTCCTCTGGGAACCCAGCGGTAGTGCTGCTGTGGTGTTGCAAACCTCAGATTATATCCAGGTAGGAATGTTTGGTTCCTCCCCCTGGGCGGAGCATCTCACAATGAGAAGATGGGTTTCTATGAGTCATTCTATGAGATCCTTCCTTGGCACGTGTCACTCGCTCCTCCTCCTCTTCTTCTGGGCATCTCCCTCAGTGGTGCTGGATGTTGTGGTGGTTGTGGAAGCAGCACTTCTTGTTGTACCCTTTTTAGTGCCAGTCACAAATTCACTCTTTGTACGTTCTCTCTTGGCCTTCACCAATTTGTCCATCTCAATCTTCTGGGCTTTAGCTAGTGCCTCATAATATGAAGCCTCTGAACAGCTGTGAGGATCAAACATCCTTTGGGTAGTTTGTACTGATTTCATCAATAGAACAAAACTGGATCAGCTTTTCACAGAGGCTGGGATTGTGAAGTTCCTTTTTCCTCTGGATCATGTAGTTCATGTGCATGCCCTCCTTCATTTTCATCTCATACAGCTTTTGAATTTTGTCCTGCAATTGGTTAGAACATCTGCTAGGAGGCTCAGGAGGGATGTTGATCTCATCTGGAGACATGTTCCACACTCTCTCTGAAAAAGAAGCAACCACCTCCTGAGGATCTTTTTCTTCCACTTCTGGGAATTTCTTTAGGTCACCAGCCTCAAGTTTTTCAGTCTCTGAATCATCATCTTCTGACTGCCTGCTACTCTCATCATCCTCCTCGTTGTACCCTTCCTCATCCCCATCCAGGCAGGTAAAGTCATCTGCTCCATACCCAGCTGAGACCAGGCCTTCTTTCTCTCCCGTGGGTGCTCCCCCATCGCTCTCCGCCGTGCCGGCCTCACTGTCCAACTCCAGGTCCAACTCCTCGGCATAAACCCCCAGCAAGGAAAGAACGCTGCGCTTCGCCACTGCCATCTTCCACCTCAGCCACACTACCAGGAGTGCCCCACTCGGGTGCCAAAAACGCCCTAGTTTGAAAGCAAACCAGTGAGAGATTCCAAGTCAGAACTACAATTTGATAGGAAAATTAAAATAAAGGCAGTAGAACAGAAACACTGCCAGAGCCAGGATACAACCTGACACCCCGCTGGTCAGGGTGGTGGGAGCAGCCCGATTAAATGGTGGCTGCAGTCCCGCTGGAGTGATGGATGTGGTTCTGTCGGAGCGCTGATCCTGTAGAAAGACCTGGTCCTTCTGTGGAGGTCCAGTGGTGGTTATGGAGCTCTTGTCCTCTGGGAATCCAGCGGTAGTGCTGCTGTGGTGTTGCAAACCTCAGATTATATCCAGGTAGGAATGTTCGGTTCCTCCCCCTGGGCAGAGCACCCCACAATGGGCTGATAAAATTCTTTGAGTCATCCCTGAGACCCTGATGGCCCATGAGCAGAGATAACCCCCCACGGAGTGGCTGCTGCTCCCCCAGAGGGTGTTATCAGGGCTGCCTCACCCAGAAGATAAAGAACACTGCCCCACCGGTCTTTTGGTCTTACATTGTAACCCAAGACGGGCGGGGAGTTCTGTGTGTCAGCTTTTCGTGCTTCTCTGGGCCTTCCCCTCCCTGGGGGTTAAACCTCTCTTAAATGATGGTAGAAAAGTTGGGGAGGGCCATGTTAGAGGTTAAGGATCTCCTTCAGCCCAAAAGTCAGCTCACGGCATTCCAGCAGGAGGTACCACCATCACACAACCCCAAAATCATCCCTTCTCCCACAGGAGGAGCCTGCTCGGAGCTCCTGGATCACAGCAGCCCTGGAGCTGCACAGCTCCCACTATGAGTCCATTTTATTCCGGGAATGGAAGGATTTTAGCAGCTCTTTTTGGGTGTTCTTGGTCTAGGTGGCTCTTTGGGTGACCTCCCAGCCCTGCATGTCGCTGTGAGGAAAGAGGAAGGGAGCAGAGGGAATGCTCTGGTGGAGGATGGACCATTTTTAATTGAGGATCGTTAAAAAATAAGGAATAATTGATTTTAGAAGTTGTTGGGGTTTTATCAAAGCTCTCAGCCCCTCTCAAAGGCCTGGGCAGGAGATGGGTGAGTTCCTGAGCCCAGTCCCTCCACCCTTTCCTGCTCCACATCTCCAAGACTTGTGTTCCAGGCAAGGCCGGGAGCAGTTTCCAGCCTTTTTAGCCTTTCAGGATGATCCTTTTTCAGCCCGGAAAGCCGACAACTCCGCTTGTTGTAAACTGAAACTCAACAAAAAACCCCCAAGAATCAGGTTTGGCTTTTGAAATTTGGGGTTGGTTTTACCATTTTTAAATGTATTTGGGAACTGGACATGCCTGAGTTGCAAAACAAAAAGACAAAAAGAGCCAGACAGTGATTTTTTTAAATTTTGGAGCTTGTCAAAACAAGCTAGATTGATCATTATGACCAATTTTTTTCCCTTTTTTTTTATTTTTGCAAATTGAGAAATGTATCCAGAACAGCCCTTTCCCACAAAACCTTTCATTTTCCAGAAAGAAAGCAAAGCAAAAAAGAAAAAAAAAATAAAAATCAATCACACTTTTTCTGCTCGCACAGTTGGAACGGGCGGCAGCGGATTGGGAGAGAATAGCAATTTGTAAGGAATTCCAACCAGCTCTCCTTAAAATAGCATCCAGCCAGTTTCTCCAGGGCAGGAGGCTGGGTGGCTCCGTGGTGGGAACAGGCTGGAGCAAAGCCTGGCTGAGCAGGCCGGGATAACACCTTGGGAATGCAGGGACACCTTCCCCGTGGGAACTGGAGCTGCTGCTGCCTGGGAGGAATTCCTGGGGATCCCCAGCCATCCCTCTGATGGAGGCTTGGTTTGGTTTTCTGTTCCAACCCCAACTGAATCCAGCTCCTCCGAGCCTCCTGTTCGGACACAGCCTCAGGATGCCTTCGAAAGGGAGACGCTCCTGTCCGAGCACGGGGGTGGGAATTGGGAACAAACTCCACGTGCTGGTCCTTGAGGGAGCCAACGTTCAGGAGGGATGTGGGAAGGGAGAGCAGGAGGAGACCCCAGCCCCTCGTGCCCTTCTCCCTCCAGAGCGTGTCCGAGCTGGGGCTCCCTGCCTTGGGCTGGGTGTCCCAGAGCCTCGGGGGGACCTGTGGGGACCTCAGGGGGACCTGTGGGGACCCGACCCCTGCAGAGCCCAGGCTGCTGGTGCCCGAACCCTTCTCAAGTGCTTGTGCCATGTGGGTGGTGACAGAGCTCAGCCCAGCCCCAACGAGGTCCTTTTCCAGTGCGTGGTGGTGAAACACAAACCAACATTGCTGAAGTCAAAGTATCCTTTCTAAGCCCCCAGCCCGGTTTCTCTTTCTTTCCAGCTTTTCCTCCTCCGCCTCCCGGACCCTCCCTCTGTTCCCACCCCCTTCTGTTTCTCTTTCTCTCTTCTGTCATAAGAAAGTGACTGTGTCCTCGAGGGGACAGTTTTCTTATGCCATTTTATACACTGTGCTTCATGTTTAGAACTTTTTTGCACTAGTTCCTATTACATTTATTTTCCAAACTGGTTTGACAAAAAACAAACAAAAAAAACCCAACAAAAACACAATCCCATGCTATAATTCAGTTGTATTAAAATATTATCCTACTACTCTCTGTGTTCAATAGTCTCTGTACCTGTAATGCTTTCAGTTCTGTTGTATTTTGGGGCTGAGGTTTTCTCTGCTCCTTGTTTAACCCAGTAAAGAAATAAAATGTTAAGAATTGATGATAACTCCTCCTCCCTGTCTCTGCTGTGTCATTGGGGCCACCAGGGTCCCCCGGGGACAGGCTCCCCCCAGAACCTGCCCTAAAACCCGGCCACTGTCCCGTGGGAGTTGTTTTCCTGCCAAATCCAATCCCAACTGGAGGCCAGAGAGGCGGGATGGAGGGACAATAACCCTGCCTTAACTGAATTTGATTTCGTAACCTTTCTTTATATTCTTTTGTTTCTTGCCTTCACATTTCTTGCCACGGGGCTCACCTCAGAACAATAGGGGCGAAGGCTGTCACCAAGAGATTCATCAGACAATAATGACTCAACCAGGGTATCCAAATTTTGCCCAGCTGAAGTCCACACCCACACATGATCTGGAATTAATTCCTCTGGACAACAGAGCTCGGCAAGGAACAGAGCGAGGACACCGCGCTCCAAATTGAGCGCTGTGTGCCAGGCTGGGAAAGGCCACGGGATAAAGCTCTGCAGTTACACTGTGGCCATCCCCATCCCGAGCTGGAAACCCTCTGTTTGGAAAGAAAACCAGGAAAAGGGGAAGAAATTGGATGGGGATGGAAATGTTTAAAAAAAGCAGATTGGTGCAGGAGGCAAATGGGGAAGGCACCAGCTGTGCTGGAGAACCAGGACAGAGTGGGGGCTGCCGGAGGGGGAATTTGGGGGCTGGTGGGTCACAGTGAGGGGGGCTGGGGGTGGATAATGAGGGGCTGCACCTCCCCAGCATGGGCAGCGGGAAGGGGGGATTCTGTCCCTCTGCCCTGCTCGGGTGAGACCCCACCTGCAGAGCTGCCTCCAACTCTGGAACCCCAAAACCAGAAGGACCTGGAGCTGCTGGAGTGAGTCCCAGAGGAGGCCACGGAGCTGCTCTGAGGGCTGCAGTCCCTCTGGAGCCAGGCTGGGAGAGCTGGGGGTGCTCACCTGGAGAAGGGAAGGCTCCAGAGAGACCTCAGAGCCCCTCCCAGTGCCTAAAGGGGCTCCAGGAGAGCTGGAGAGGGACTTGGGACAAGGCCTGGAGGGACAGGACACAGGGAATGGCTTCCCACTGGCAGAGGGCAGGGTTAGATGGGATATTGGAAGGGATTCCTGGCTGTGAGGGTGGCGAGGCCCTGGCACAGGGTGCCCAGAGAGGACGGAAGAGGTGTTTGGCCCCCCAGACAGGAAAGCACCTGCTGGAGCCTGTCCCCAGCCAGCCTCGGGTGCCCCAGGCTGTCCTGCTGCAGGCAATCACAGCAGCCCAGGTGATTCCCAGTTCCAGGGAGATTCCTCCTGGGTGTGCCCTAAACTGGCCCAGTTTGAGAGCTCTGGGGCCCAGCTGGGCTTTAGGAACTACACAGAAGTGTCCTGCAAGGGCCTGGGCTGGTAGCCAGCGTTGGGATGCAGCTTCAGCCTCTTCAGGAGAGTGCTTGGGATCTGTTCCTTCGGGAATGCTGCTGGCAGGATGTGTCCCGGCAATGCTGGTGCCATCTCTCATTCCCAGCAACCTGCCTGGGGAGCAGTGATGCCACTCCTGAGCTCCCAGGGAAGGGCTTTGGTGGCCACGTGGTGCCCAAACTGCTGCAGCAGCTGCAAATCCACCCAGGAACGTGCTGATTCCCAAGGATTTGATTAGCAGGGATTTGAGTTCGGGGGATGTGAATTTTCATGGCTGTGGGGCTGTGCACATCAAAGCTGGGAGGCAGTGTGGGGCCGGGGAGAAGTTTCTCAGCTGTAAATTTGCCTCGTGACTCCATAAAAGCTGCAATGGGCAGCATGGAAAGATTTCTGCTGGAAAGAGCCTGGAAAATGCTGCACCCCCGAGAAAACAGCACAAAGGGCTGCAGACCCAAATCAAAGCCCAGGCCTGGGAATGTTTTGAGGTGCAAGATGGGACTCTCCAGATGCTGAAATCCTGGGTGGGGTCTGGATTTCGAAGCTCAGTCCTTCTGGATGTGGATTAGGAATTCCTTTTTTATGTCTTTATTTATAGTTTAATGGAAGGCACAGCAGCTCCTGCTTTCTGGGTTATCGAAAAGGAAAAGGATCATTTTCAAACGTGTATTTCTGAACAATTTCAGACCTCCTGAAGCTTCTCCATCCTCCCTGAGCAGGGGAGAACTTGGGATTCATGGAATTCCAGAAACACAGCTCTAAAAATCTACTTGAGATCCTTGTTTTTCACACCAACGCTTGACCGTGGGAGATTGAGAATCCTGAAGAGAGGATTCCTCCTCTCAGGAAGGCACTTCCAAGGTGTTTTCCACCTACCAGGAAGCTCCAGGATGATTTTAGGCCTTTCCAAGTGTGGACATCCTGGATACACTCCAGCTGGAGCTCCTCATGTTGGTGAGTTCTGCATTTATTTTTTCTGGGATCAAACAGGTTTTTTGGGTGTGTTTATGGCTTTTGTGACTTGACAATGTGACGCCACCTCAGCCAACTGATGAAAATCCTGGAGTGAGGAGTCGACGTTATTAATGATCATCATTTTCCACATTTTTTGCCTGGAGGACTCCTTTGTTCTCTTCTTTTTGTCTCAAGATCTGTGTTAAGTAAGAGCTTACAATCAATTTTTCATTCCAGCCCCCCTTGCCCCAGCAGAGCCTGGAGGGGCTGTGGAAGGTGGGTTTGTGTGGATTTCCATGGATGCTGTGGGCCAGATGGGTTTTGCTGGGTGATTTCTTTCTCCCTTGCTCTGCTGCTCCTGGTTTCTCCTTTGGATCACAGCCTTGGATCTGTTTTGGTACCTGAGGAAGATCAAGGTTTCAGCGATGTGTTTTCTCCTCTGAAAAACCCATGTCTTTATTAACTCAGCTTTAATTGCAGTGAGGTGAAGCCCTTGATGGGAGGCTGTGAGGGTGGCGAGGCCTTGCTGCCTCCACCTCCCTCGGGTTTCCTGCTTACCCGTCACACTTGAACTGTCACCTTTTCCAAGGAATCCTCACCAAGGGCTTACACTCAGCTCCGATCTCTGCTCTCTGGGACCTGGAACAGGACCCAGGGAGCGGCTGGAGCTCTGTCAGAGGAGGGTCAGGCTGGATTTTAGGTAAAGGTTCTTCCCCCAGAGGGTGCTGGGCACTGCCCAGGCTCCCCAGGGAATGGGCACGGCCCCGAGGCTGCCAGAGCTCCAGGAGTGTTTGGACACCGCTCCCAGGCACAGGGTGGGATTGCTGGGGTGTCTGTGCAGGGCCAGGAGCTGGACTCTGATCCTTGTAGGTCCCTTCCAGCTCAGGAAGTCCTGGGATTCTGTGACTCTTCTTCCTCCAGTCTCAGCATCTTCCCACCACCCTCTTCTCTCCCTCGGCTGTGTTGCTTGATCTTTTCTCCAAAACTCGTTGAGTTTGGGGTTTTTTAAATAGAATTATTTGGGTTGGGATCTTTGGGTCATTTCTACCCCACTTTTGTTCCTTGCAGAATGGGTTCTGTCTCCTCCAAATCCCTTCTCCCATGGCTGGGAGCCCAGCCCAGGTGAAAAACCAGCCTCAGGTAAACCCAGCCTGGGCTTGGAGCAAAGCCTCGCTGCCAGGAGACCCCCTGGCATGTTTGTACTCATAAACCTGTCAACATTTGGCTTTTTTTGTCCCTCTTGGGCGAAATTACTGCTGTTCCTCACCCCGTGTCAGCTCCCAAGCCGCGTTGGGAACGGTGCTAAAACCCCCACTGTGGGTGAGGCTCCGGTGGGAGCTGTCACTACCTCGGGGTCAGGAAGCCAACGGGAACCTCTGTTCCATAAACTGTGAGTTTTTCATGAAAGCCTCTCTAATTTGTACCAAAGAGACTCCAGCACACCCTTGGGACTGGTAAAAATAATAATAGTTTGAGTGGTGGAAGACTGTGAATTTGAAACAGAAGGTTGTGAGATCCACGAGAATTTCCTGAAACATCAACGTTGGACATCGATAAATGTAATTTAGATATACAATGAGATAGCAAAGATTCCCACAAAGAACTGTCAGCTCTTACCTCTCCAGATCTCGGTGAGATAAAGCAGATGTTTCCATCCCATTGATCCAGAGGAACCGGCCCTTCCATCCCAGAGTGCGCTGCCTCCCATCGCACGGGAATTATTCCTCACCAAAATTACAGGGTTTGCTGGTTTTCAATCGTTTTTTTATTCATTCCGAGATGAAACGCACATGTTCCTATCAGCAGGTTTGCCTCAGGAATGCTGCATTCCCAAAGCCAGGGGTCTTCTCATGGAGGAGAGGTGAAGGCAAATGGCACTCGGGGCTGGAGCTGTTCCCTCTGGAAAGGTCCCTCTGTAGCACCCAATTGAATCTTTACTATTCCATCCCCAACAAATGGCTCCTGCCCCTTCCCAAATCCCCTCAGCCAGGCTCACATGGACTGCTTTATCCTGCCTTGATCTCACATGGGCTCCGCAGAGGAAATTGCTGCTTTAGGGCTGTGTTCTGGAGGATATTCTGCCTGAGCCTTGTGATCTTTCTCCTCACTTAAATCCACAAGTGCTGGCACGCTGGCAAGAACAAACACGTGGGGTTTTCCTTCCCTGGTTATTGCTGTCATCTCACATTAACAATCCTGAGGCTGGAAATCGCTGAAATCCCGGGTCACCTGGAAACTAAGCCCCGGATGTGGGGTCCTGTAGCTGGATCAGGGCCTGGGCATGCAGTTTCCAATCACTGTGAGCAGAAAAAGACACTTCCATATGTTCTCCTTATGACTGTTCCTGCTTTGATATGAATTCCTTGGATTTACCCTTTTTAAAGCCAGGGCTTCAGTTCTTTACGCTGGACTCGCCCTGCCTCACCCAAAACGCTTTAAAGTTTGAGTTTAGGCCAGAACTGAGCTTAGGAAAAGGGTCTGGAGTGACAGAAAAAGGGGGAATGGCTTCAACCTGACAGAGGGCAGAGTTAGATGTAATTCGGGGAAGAAATTCTTCCCTGGCACAGGTTGCCCAGAGCAGCTGTGGCTGCCCCTGGATCCCTGGAAGTGTCCAAGGCCAGGTTGGATGGAGCTTGGAGCAACCTGGGACAGTGGAAGATGTCCCTGCCCATGGCAGGGGTGGGATGAGCTTTCAGGTCCCTTCCCACCCAAACCATCCTGGGATTCTATGCTGGGGCTGGAACTGTGGCCCTGTTCCATCTGCGAAGGATTTCGGTCACTTTATATTTGTCTCTCTTAATGCAGAAATTACATCTTTAGGCTCAAATCATTATCCATGGAATTTACATCTCAAAAGAGTGAGAAGTAGAAGCCAAAGAGGCTGAAATGGGCACGTGGGCCACAAACCTGGGGCAGGAGATTTCCAGGAGCTCTCCTGCCAGAATTCCCCCTGCCTGGAGAAGACACAAGTGGTGACAGTGGGGTTCCAGTTCCCTATGCCCACAATATGGTGCTAATCCCATGTACCTGTGGCAGTGGGAAGCCATTCCCTGTGTCCTGTTTCTCCATCCCTTGTCCAAAGTCTCTTTCCAGCTCTCCTGGAGCCCCTTTAGGCACTGGAAAGGGCTCTCAGGGTGTGGCAAAGCTGCTGCAAACCCTTGTGCTGCGAGAGCAGGCCCTGGTTTAGGTGGGGAGGGGTCTGCCTGGGGTGTCCCACCTGGACAGGGTGTGGCTCTGTGGGATGGCACCTTTTCCCCAGGCAGCCCCAAATCCAGAGCTGTGCTCCCGGGCAAACAGGCCTGGAAAAGCACAGGATCAATGAAGCTGGAAAAGACCTCTGAGATCATCGAGTCCAACCTAGGACCCACCAAGACCATGGCACCAGGAATGCTGGAGGGGCAGGGAGAGGAGCCCCCTCCCCGTGGTCCCTGGTCAGGCTCAGCATTAGGGTGCAGCTCCCTCCTTTCCCTCCTCCTCCTCTTTTTCCCTGCCTTTTGGTGAGAGATCCAAGGGGCAGAGCAGGCTCTGGGCTCTCTGGCAGAGCATCTTTCATGTATCACGTCTGCTCCTCGAGGCACAGATCGTATCCTCTTTCCCTGGCACCAGCACAGCCCGAAAGTGGCACCCCCAGGACAATGCCTTGGCCGGCTCCGGCGCTGACCCGGGATGTGGGAGCCGAGGGGTCGGGATGAGGGGGCCAGGAGGCACCGGGGAGGTTGAATAACGTGGTGTGGAATATCATTGTTCCAGCCAGGATGAGTAAGAGCACAGCTGAGCCTGGTCACCGACGGCACTTCCATGATTCCGGGGGAGGCAGGGGCTCGGAGACGGCTGCACAGTTGAGAATCAAGACAATGAGTCTATAAAAGTTTAAGAACTGAATAGATCCCAAACATTTGGTTCTCATTATCACCAAATAACATATAAATAAACATACAACAGAACCAAGAGCAGCATCTTCCTTACCCCCTCTGCAAGAAGTTGTGTTTAGGCTGAACTCGGCCTCCTCGGCCAAACCTCCTCCCGCGTGCTCCGGGATGGAATCGTGGGGCTGCCAGGCCTCATCTTCCTTCAAAACAGAGCAAAGGCTGATCTGTGCAGGAAAATGAGGTGTCAAAGTGCTGCTGGTCCTTAAAAATCAGCAGTGCAGGGGGAAATGTGACAATGAGCCCAGCAAGAGTCAATACAGCTTTTTGTTGTTGTTGAGAAAAGCCCACCAAGAGCCACCCCCTGCCGTGGGCAGGAACACCTTCCACTGTCCCAGGTTGCTCCAAGCCCCATCCAGCCTGGCCTTGGACATTTCCAGGGATCCAGGGGCAGCCACAGCTTCCCTGGACAACTAAATGTTAACTGTGAGAATTCACAGAGTAAGGTGAGAAGGACAGACGAATGATGAGAGAGACAGCGATGGCCTGAGAGGGGAAATCTTGGAAGAGTCCCTGGCAGAGCTAGGAAAAAAGCCATGAATGTGATTCCTTAGTACATCTTGCTCTCATAAGATGAGCACATTGCTCAGTCCCTGCCCCTGTGGAAGCAGCTGGACACAAATAATTACCTTTCCTGCACGGACAGAGCTCACAGTTACTGCAAAAGCAGCCTTAAGCAAAGCAGATTGTATGGTACATCTTGGATCTCACTGAGGAAGTGGAATTGAGATTGCAGTGCTGGATGGAGGCTCTATAAAATCAGGATTCTCCTTCCTAAGGGCTTGTAAACACCCGTGGATGTGCTGTTGGAGCGCCAGGATTTCAGGTTTTAGGAGACTTTATTGTACTTGTGTTGTTGAGAACATCACTGAGAGAGCAAGGGATGGCTTTCCTCAAAAGAAAGTCAGGAATTCCAAAGCTTTTAGGTCACACATGTTAAACTCGACTCTGCAGCCGCTGCAGGAATTGCAGCTGCTGCCAAAATGTAAATGGGGAATGGGCTCAAAGCTGCTTTACATCACTCGAAGATTCCCTGATCTGTGGAATTCACACGGAGAGGGGCACTCAGAGCTGCCATGGAGTGCCCTGTGCTCTGCGGAGAGTTGTACCCATTCCAAAGGGAACAGAGATCTCCTGAGCTACAGCAGCTTGCTCCCACCTCTGGTTAAATCCTGCTGGGATGGGAAGGCGATGCTGGAAAAATCCCAGCGAGTTTGGGAATCAAGAGAAAAAGTCATTGCAGACGCGTCCTCTGTGCGTTCTCCTCCTCTGCAGCCTCTGCCCACCCTCCCCAGGACCCTCTCCACTGCTCTTTCCTTTCCCATCCAGAGCACCAGGGATCCCGGTCCCTTCTGCACCTTCCCCACCCTCTGGCTCCTCCTTCTCCTGCACCAGGAGCCTTGGAGCGTGGGCGGGATCTGGAAAACAACTGAAACCTGTGAGGTTCTTCATCCACGTAATGAAGCCTTTCAGGGATGGCAGAGGAAGGGAAGGAATGCTCAGAACAAGAGGAATTCAAATAAAACCCTGGAGAAACGGCAACCGTGGACTGTGGGGCTCGACTGGTCCAAGTGTGAGGATCCCACTTATTAATTATGTATTAATTCCATCATCACATGGGATTCCTTTTTAATTAGTGGGGTGCTGATCTGCTCTAGGAGGCAGAAATCCCTCCATTTGAGGATTTGGCCCAAATCCCCGATGAGATCCAGGCAGGAATGCAGAGCTCACATCCTCTCCCTGACCCAGCCCCAGGCTGACCTGACCGCTGAAATTCACCTGCAAAGTAACAGAAATGACTGGAAAATGGGATGAGGCTGCTGCAAGTGTGGGTAGGTCCATGTAGGATTTGGGTTGGGATTTTCATCTTGAAAACCAGGATTTTGGTGGTGCAGGAGTTGGATTTGATGATTCTTGAATGTTCCTTCCACCTCAGGATATTCTATGATTCTATGAAAACCAGTAACAACCCTAAGCACTCAAATAATTATAAATGTTCCTAAAATAATTGCAGGGTTTTGAACAGAGGGTTCATTTGTGTTTATTTGCTTTTTGCTCCTCAGTTGTTGGGGTTGGCAGCGCTTAACGCTTCCAGTTTTGTTCTTCCCAAATATTAGGGAAACATTTCTTCCTTAAATGAAAACAGAGACTCTCATGGAATTTCATGTCTATGACACAGGACTTATAGGAAAAAAACCCTACTGCAGGAAAACAAGGCCAGGAAGGGCTGGAAGAGGTCGTCCTCCTCCCCAAAGGCAGGACAAGGCCACCATGGGATCCTTTATGGCTCTGATCTGTAGGATGAAGACCCCACAAATTTCCAGACAATGTGTTCCAGGACTCGGAAGGGTTTCTCCTGGAAGGGACAACCTCGTGGGAAACTCACCCTGCCCCCGGGATCTGGGAGCACAGACCTGGCATGGGACCACCCAGCTGTCGGAGCCCACCCAGGGGAGCTCCCCAGGACCCCATCCCAGGGATGTGCTGCTGACAGTCCTTGGTGCCGGGCCCTTCCCGGAGATCTGGGGATGGCTCTGACATCTCCCAGTGCTGCTGAGCTGCTCTGCATCATCGGATCCTCCAAAACCAGCTGGAATCCTCCTCTGCAGTGCCACCTCCTCTGCCGCCATTAACACCTTTTATTTAATCCTTTCTTCCCTTTCACTTTTCCAAATCACATCCTACTCTCTTCAGGCCACCTCTCGAGTTTGTTCAGATCATTTCTAATTTCTGAAGTCAAATTTCCTGGCGGCCTGTGAGCATCACACAGCACCTTAACCATCTCATTACCCCTCTCGCTATCAGTTAAACCCACTGATTGGGAATAGAACCAGCACGGCCTTTGCCGGCTCCTTTTGATGAGCTTTAAGGTCCTTCCAAACCAAACCAGGTGTGATCCTATGGTTCCCTCTCCAAACCCACTCCTCTCTCTGGTTCCCTCTTTCCCAGGCTGTTTTCCACCTTGCATTGGTTTCCAGCAGTGAGAATCAGCCTTTGAAAAGCTGGAGAAGGCAGCGACAGCCGCCCCAGAACACCGCAGAGCCCTGGGCACACCGTGCTCGGCCGTGCCCCCGGCAGAGCGGTGACATCGCTGCCCGTGCCCGGGATCGGTGGCGTCCGGCATCTGCTCCCAGGAATCCTCCGCTGGCTGCAGAGACAGAGGCTGGCGAGGCTGCGGTCACCGGGACCGGGATCGGGACGGGGATGTGGGCCGGGACTGGGACTGCGATCAGGAACGGGACTGGGACCTGAATCGGAAGCGGGACCTGGCCCTCCTGCACCGCACTGAGCACGGGCCCACCCATCACCGCGCCTGCCCGTACCGGGACAAGGACAGGGACAGGGACAGGGATCGGGATCGGGATCGCAGGGCACGCAGCGGGGCGTGGCTCCAGGCCAGAGTAACCCCGCCCTCTAATTTACATAACCCCGCCCCCGCATTGTCGG
>VZRS01006282.1:0-36461 GCA_013398055.1 Ifrita kowaldi | reverse complement strand
TGGGGATGGGTCTGTGTTCCATGGTGTGAGGTTTAGGTCTATTGTGTGCAGGTTTATGTCCATGGGGAGGGTCCGTGTTCTGTGGCTTTGCCGTGGTGGGAGCCGCTGGCTCGGTGGCTTTGTGGCAGTGACTTGTGTGATGTGGCTTTGCTGTGGTGGACAGTGCAAGGGGTTCTTTGTGCTGCACGGGGCTGTGGTCACTGTGTGGTGTGGCAGGACACGGCCACAGTGGCCGGGAGCTGCTGGATGCTCCCAGGAGGGAGGAGGAGGAGAGGGCTGGGGAAGGGTCGCCTCCTGCCAGAGCTGCCTCTGGCTTGGCCCGTGGGAGCTCAGACCCCTCCTGGCTCCCCTCCTGGGCAGTGCCGGTGTCCCAGGGGTTAAACCGCATCCCTGTGTGACACCAGGGTTAAATCCCGTGCCGGGCCAGCGGGGTGCTGTCCCTGAGTGTCGCCTTTGTCCTTTAATCCCTCTTTGCAATTCCTGTCACCTCTGGGCTTTCAGCCTCGCCCCAGGCACAAAGCACTGGGAGGGGGGAAACAGGGACGGTGTTCCGTGAGCTGGCACTGGAAGTAAAATCCACCTGGGAGCAGGTACCGGCTCTGTGGTTGTAAATTACCTGCAGGTGGGAGGGTCGGGGGGCTGCTGTGTCCGGTTGTCCTGCACAGACCCCAGTGTGCCGCTTCATCCCAGAATCCCAGCGTGGTTTGGGTGGGAAGGGACCTTAAAGCTCATCCCGTTCCATCCCCTACCATGGGCAGGGACTCCTTCCGTTATCCCGGGTTGTTCCAGCCTGGCCTTGGACACTTCCGAGGATGGGGCAGCCACAGCTTCTCAGGGCGTCTTCCCTGTTGTCTCTTCTCCCTTTCCCATTTCTTACTTTAATTGGATAATGCTGGCATTCCTTCCCAGAGAGTTGAGAAGATCAGAGTGCCCTGTCCAGAAAAAAAATCAACTACAAATCTTTGAATCTCATTCTTACTTGATAATAATATTTATATTTTCTAAAAATAACTAAATATTTGAATTCTCCCATTTATTTTCTGATCCATGAGGCGGCAGTGGCTTTCCCCGGGTTTCCCAGGGTAGCGTGGGGCCAGGGATGTGGGGCAGGCACTAATGGCCTAAACAGACCTTTGTGATCCTTCCAGTCCTCCCCACGTGCCGGGCTCTGTGAAATTAATCCAGGAAATCATTTTGGAGCAATTATTTCCTTCAGCTTTGCAAACAAGTTGCTGAGCTACCCTTAACCAGCACTTTATTCTAATTTTCCCATGGGATAGGAAAATAGGATAAGGCATTTAAAGCTGGCAGCTGGAACTGTTGCCAACCCAAGAGGATGGAACAGTTCAGACTCAAAAATGAGGGGTTTATTTTAACTTTTCACTGCAGTTGCTGCTGTTCCTGCGGCTGCAGGAAGGCTCTGCCTGGAAAACTTGAATTCTCACGTTTTCCCATAAAACATAACCTATGGCAGAAAAATGGGATCAAACAGGGAATCGCTGGATGGGCAGCTGATGAGGTGCATTGAGAGAGCAGGATGAAGAAAAGAGTTGGGTTTTCTGCTGCAGCTGTTTGTATCTTTTGAGTGATAATGAACTCAATGAGTAGCTGGCTGCCTTGGGGCTGTGGATGGGCTTGTTGGTGCTTGCTCCGTCTGTCTGGGGTGTTAACTCTTGCTGGGAAGGGGGGAGATCCCATCCAAGGGCAAGGGAAGCCACCAGGAATTACCTCTGTGTGCTGTCAGTGTAAATTCTGGCAGATTTTTAAGGTTAAAAGGAGGTATTTTTTCTAGGGGGGCAGGAAGGCAAGTTGAAAGCTGTTAGTTGCCAGTTTTAAAGGATTATTAAATCTTCTTTTGGGCAATATCTTTATTGCCAACTTGAGGTTTTCTCCTGTTGTTGACAGGAGTTGTTCTGGCTCAGAACACAGCTCCTGCACTGTGCAGGACTTGGCAGTGAAAGGGGTGATGGGTTTAAACTAAGAGGGTTGATTTAGATTGGATACTGGGAAGGAATCCTTCCCTGTGAGGGTGGTGAGGCCCTGGCACAGGTTCTGTGGCATTCCATTCCTGGAAGTGTCCAAGGCCAGGTTGGAAGGGTCTTGGAGCAACCTGGGCTGGTGGGAGGTGTCCCTGCCCATGGCAGGGGGTGGAATGGGCTTTAAGGTCCCTTCTCACCCAGTCCATCCTGGAGTTCATTCTCTGGAGAGGGAATGTGTGCAGGAAAAGTCCTTGAACCAAAGGCTTCATCTGAGCCTTGGGAGCTCAGCACTAATCCTGGCTCAGCTGAGCTTGGCCTCCGTGTCTGGTGAGATGCTGAAACCAGAGGCTGGTTCTTATTTTGAGCTCAGCACCAGCAGCAGAGGGGCAGGAGGATCCCTGTGCCACTGCCAGGGAAGCTCAGAGCCAGCACATTCCTGATAAAAGCAGGATTTGACTTCACACACAGGTGCTCAGCAGGTTGTTCACACTCCCCTGTGGGCTGCAGGGCTTGGACAACTCCAGATGTGCTGTGTCCGTGTCCTGGCTGGGATGGAGCTGCAGGATTGCTCTGGGAAGTTGAGGTCTTCAAGTGTTAAATCCCAAGCACTGCTCCTGCAGGCTCAGCTCCGATCCCGGCGTCTGGCGCACGTTTCCAACAACAGCCTGGATTTGCCAAGGAAAATGACGCTGGATGCAGCAAGGAGCTGTCAACTCTTTCCTCCCTACACTGCCGGGCAGCTTTTCTCCTGCTTTCTGGAATAACTGGGCTGTTTGGAAGTGATATGGAATTTGGGGTTCCCAGCGATGCTTTCATCCCCTTCCCTCCATCCTCACCCCATTCCAGACAGCAGCACCTCACACGAGGGCTGTGGGGTCCCTCTGCAGTCCCATTGCTGGGGTGAGGGCTGGGTGTCACATTAAGCTGAGAATAACTCAAGTTCTGTCTCCTCTGGTACCTAAATGTTGGACCAGGGGGATTTTGGCTGGAATATTAAAGAGCTTGTTCCTAAAAAAGGCTTTCTGAGCCTGGATTTGTGCAGATGGGTTCAGGGGAAGACCCCCAGAGACCCCTGGGCTGGTGTCCGCCCACCTCGCTGACCATGAGCTTCTCTGTTGGGTCCTTCTGACTCAAAACTTTTTTTCCCATCTCTGAAGATGCTGAAACCCCAATTTATAAATGATAATTCTGCTAACGAGGGTTCATGGGGTGGCTGGAGCAGCTACCCTTCAGTCAGATCCCTGTGAAGATCCCGTGTGGCTTCAAGCTGGATCAGGTCCTGAAGGGGTTAAAAATTCCTGCTGCTGGTGCACACGAGCAGCGCCAGGTATCTCCCAGGGGATCCAAGTTTGCTCTCTGAAATTTGGCAAATAGCAAAAATTTTGATGTCTGTGAACAGCAATCACACCCCGAGGCGATGACGGCTGACAGGGAAGGGCTCCTGACATATTTACCGAACAATTTTCTTATCATGAAGTGCTCAAAAAGCCCAAATCTGGAGAACAATAGCAACAAAAACCCCACTGCGGGGTTTGTCAGCAGATGCAGCTTGGAGATAAATGATTTTTGCTTTTTGTTTGACTCCTTGGCATTGAGGGGTTAACTGGAGCGAGGCCAAGTGTGGTGAGATAGTGCCTGAATCAGAGTTTTAAAAACACTGGGGTTGGAAGGGTTTTAACTTTTAACTTCTGTGAGGCTCTTAGAGGCTGGTGAAGAGGTGGGTTAGAAACAACTAAAGGAAAACATTTGGGCTGGGCAGTAAAAATTGAATGTGGTAGGGGCAGCCTGTGACCCCAAAAGTCATCTCAGCCCCCGCTCCAGCTGGGCTTCCCCTTGTGCTGGGGCTGGAATTGGTCTGAAGTATTATTAATAAATGGGAATTAAATGGGAATAAATGTCTCTGTGAGGGTGCTGTGTCACACACTCATCCACCAGCCCCTCTGTCCTGGTCCTTGTGTGTGTTTGGAGAAGGAAGCAAAACTGCATTTGTGAGAAACAGGGGCACTTCGACACGAAAAATCAGGAATTAAGTGGTAATGCTGGTCCTGATCCAGCTGCTCCCCTTGAGTTCACTCTGATACAGAAAGGCACTGGCCTGAAACTGGTCCAGAGGGTGTCCAGGATGCTCTGTGAACTCTGGCATGCGGAATTCGGAGCAATAAAACTTTGGAAGTGCGGCCTTCGAGGGCTATTGTGGAAGGAAGGGCATAAGAAACATGACACTGGGATTGTGATTCCTGGCAGGAATGCTTTGCAATGGGGAAATTTCAGTTTGGTTTGTGTTGCTTACATGCCTTTCTTCTCGCTGAAGGGCAAATGACAGTGTCAGCATTAAATGCGAGGAGCTGACATCTTCCCATGAAATATGCCTGCCGTCCCCAGAACAGAGCTGGAATTATTGCTGCTCCAGAAATCCGCCTTCCCTGGTCTCTACTTTTGGTCTTACCCCGAAAGGGACCCAACTGAAATGCTCCTGCTGATACAGAGGTTGGTTGTGGTGGGAATTGTGCTCTGGGGAGAGGTCTGAGTGCAGGAGGAGCTGGGCTGGATGTCCCCGTGTCCCTTTTGGCCCCTGGGCTCTCGTGTCGGGACGTGTCAGCCTGACGGGCGCCTGAGATGGAACAAAACCCAGGGCAATTGCTTGGATGTTTGGGGTTTTTTTAAGGCCACTTCTCAGGGTTTGAAGATGTTGAACTTCTGTGGGGGAAATTTATGGCGGTTTAGAGATGGAAGAGATTGGCCATGTTCTCTGCGATGCCCTGTTGGTCCCGTGTCCCCGGCAGCTTCTGTTGTGGTGGCTTTTAGGTCGGTTGGTTCAGCTGGCCTTGGTGTAGCCGTGGCTTCACCCCACAGGGTGAGTGATTTAGGGAGCTCTGTTGACTGGGAGCCAGTGGAGATGTGTGTGGCAGCTGGAGCTGCAGGAGGATGAGGGGCCAGTCGATTTATCTTTACATCCAATGAATTGTGCTGCTTGTGTAGGAGATCAGGAATTGCTCGTTGGGCTGGCTGAGTTTGGGCCCCTCGTGGGTTTTTCCACCAAGATCTGCCAGGGTTGTTGTCCATGGGGAAGGGGAACCTGTCAGGCTGCTCAGGAGGTGCCGATTGTTGCACCTGCAGAAGATCAGCAGGGTTGGGGTTTGTTGGTCGAGAGGCTTCAAGGGACACCTTGCATGGAAAGGGCTGTGCAGCCCTGGCACAGGAGTGGTGGAGTCCCCATCCCTGGAGGGATTTAACAGCTGGGTGTGGCACTTGGGGACATGGACAGTGCTGGGGGAATGGTTGGACTCGATCTCAGAGGGCTTTTCCAACCTGGATGACTCCATGATTATTCTCAGGTTTCTGCTATCACTGCACAGTGCTGTCATGCTCAGTTGGGAAGAACTTGGGTTATTCCCTGCAGGATCCTTGTTTTCTTCTTTCCCCCTGAAATCTCCATAATGGAAGCGTTTGCACATAAATGAAGCAGAATTTTTGGCCAGCTCTTGTGCACACCTGTGCATTCCCATCACCCACCAGGAGATCACTGCCCTGAAATGTTGCTTCTAAAATATTTGCCGAGGAATGGTATGGGAAAGCTAAAAATTATTCTTTTGAGACTTCTCTCATGGTCGGTTGTGAATTAAGGCTGCACAAAAAGAGGTTGTTCAAGCAACTGAACTGTTCTTAGAAGCAGTGGGGTGGGTCAAGGTGGGACCGTCCCCTTCCCACGGGCAGGGACACCTTCCACTATCCCACTTGCTCCAGCCTGGCCTTGGACCCGTCCAGGCATGGGGCAACCACAGCTTCTTCCACAAAATGATGGAAAACGCTAGACTGGAGTGGCTCTGGTGAATATAGGATTATTTAATATATAGGATGATTTAATTTCTGTTTCAGTAGCTCTGTTTGCCGTCAGGGGCTGGGGTCAGCCGGGGTGAGGGAGGAGGATGGAGGGGCTGAGGCAGCGAGTCCCTGCTCCACCAAGGCAGGATTTCCAGTAGGAGAATGCCCTTGGAAGAGCGTGTGTTTGTGCCCACAGCCATTAAGCTCCATAATCTTGGTGTCTGTATCGACTTACAAATGAAAGCTTGCAGTAATTTGGAGCAGCATTTGAATTGTGAGTGGTAGTGATGATGCTGAGCTTGTCTTTTAATGCTGAGTTTAGAGGCTTTGAGGTTTGGATTAAAAAAAACTTCAATGAAACCACAAAAAAGACATTGGAAGCATAGCTGAACAGGTGGAACAAATTTGTTAAATCTGTTATTGGGAAAACAGCAACTTGCTTTTAAGAAATAAATCAATCTGCAGCTCAGTGTTTCATAATGAGGAGTGGGATAGGAAAATCTAAAAATATCTCCAAATGAGAGCTAATGCTCCGAAGGAACAGATCCAAACTAGAATATAATATTGCCCATTGTGGTGACAATAAGGATTTTAAAGTTCATTGAGATCCTTGCTGGGATGCAGATGGGACTTGAAGAGCCAGCATATTTCCCTTGGCCGGGTCCAGTTTTTATTTGCATAATAACTTATTATATGTATTGCCAGTAGCTCGCAGAGCCCCTGGTCAGGATTGGGAAACCACGATGAGTTCATCCCCCTCTGCCTGCTGAGACAATATATTCCCCAAGAGCTGGGAGGGAGGCATCTCTAGCAACTAAAGCAAGTGATTATGTGCTTGAAAAGGCAGGAAAAAGCAGAGTTTTAACCCTGTGAACCTTTGTGTACCTCGGATCTTCTGACCAAGACCCATTTCAAGGGTCTTTGTCTTTCGGCTGCCTTTGTCCCCGTCCTTCCTCCTGTGGGGTGAGCTTTAGCAGCTGATTTTAATGAAGTCAGGGAGCTTTTCCAGGTGGAAAATGTGTCCTGAGTTTTCAGGAGATGGGGCATCCGTGCTGTGGTCTCTGTTAATTGTGGAACCACGGAATGGTTTGGGTCAAAAGGGGCCTTAATGATCATCTTGTCCCACCCCCCTTTTCTGCTCCTTTCCTGAATTTCCCCTTCGCTGTTGGGCAGCAGAGCCAGCTCCGCTTCCATTTTTCTTGGAAAGCAATTCCATAGCCTCATCCCTCTCTCTCAGCAGGTTCTTCCTAGCGTTATTCCAGAGTTTTCCTCGCTCAGCAGGGCCCGGGTGCTCTGTCACACCCAGCCAGGCCAGGCTGGGGCACTGCCATCACCTTTCATTCTCCATCATCCCTTTCCTTTGGGACTTGCTGAGGGCTCCTGGGCTCAGGGGGCTTCTTCCAGCACCGCTGTGGAGTAGCTGCTCCCAACTAACCAAATCCACATGGACAGCTGTTGCTCGGAGGGGAGTGGATAAGTGCATCCATAACGTTTGGGATTTGTGCCGGAGGGAGCGCAGCCGGTGCATGGCCATCGCTCTCTGGGAGCCCTCGGCACTTAAACCCAGGGAAACAAACCCCAAAACCTCTCCAACGTCCAGATTCTGGCTGGGGGAAGAATCAAGGTGTTGTGGAGTTGTAAATGAAAATGCCAGTTTTGCACAGCCAGATGTTCCTGTGCACTGGGACCAGGATTGCTCAGGGACAGGGATCCTGTGTGATGGCACAGCTTTACTTTGGGGGCAGAGAATGTTTACCTGAAACTGCTTTAGGCTGCATTTTAGGAAAAGGTTCTTCCCCCAGAGGGTGTCAGGCACTGCCCAGGCTCCCCAGGGAGTGGTCACGGCCCCGAGGCTTCCAGAGCTCCAGGAGGATTTGGACACCGCTCCCAGGCACAGGGTGGGATTGCTGGGGTGTCTGTGCAGGGTCGGGAGCTGGACTTGATCCATGGGGGTCCCTTCCAACTGAGGATATTCCATGAACCCAGGTTTGGTGTGATGGGCAGGTGGCAGTGGCAGTGCCACTGTCCTCTTCTGTGCCAGGCTGAGATGCCCTCGGGGTGACAGAGGCCGGTGCTGCCATAGTCAGTGCTGCATTTGGCCAGATCCAACCAAACCATTGGGGCTGCCATTTTCCTTTGGAAGCGATTCTGAGTCCAGGGATGCTTTTCCATGGCTGGAATTCCCTAACTGCTTTGTAACAGCACTTTCTGCCCCAAACCTCATCTCAAACTTCAAGGATTTATTTCTCACCTCACAACTGTCACCGTCACCAACCTGGTCACTGACCATCCCAGCCGGGATCTGGATGGATCCACAGGTTTGGAAACTGCTTCTGTTGCTTTAGTGCCGAGAGGGGCTGGTGTGGTGCTGATTGGGGAAGCCCTGCTCTCCGTCTGCTCCCGTGGTTTGGGAGAGCCGGGGTGTGATGCTGGGACCCCCACTCTGACCATGCCGGGGCCATGGGATGGGGCAGGGTCCCGCTGGCCGGGAGCCACCCGGAGCGGCCGGCAGGCAGGGATTTGGCACCCATGGGTGCTGCTGGAGGTGCCAAAGCTTTTGGAGGGTGCCAGGGACTCACTCCGGCCACGCCGCCGGCGATTTTTCAAGGCCTAGGGGTTGGTGGAGCCTTTGTGTTCCTGCTTTGAAGCCCTGGCCTGAAAATGTTGTAATGAGATTTTATGATGTATTCTGGCAAGGCCTGGTTATTTTGTGTGTGGATTTATTGTCTAATGAATTGAGTGATTTTGAAATGTTTTGTGCAACGCTTTTTTGGAAAGGACATTGTATTTTGTTTATGGGACGTGTGAGTTTTTATGAAACTTTATTTAGCTTTTAGCAAGAATAATCTTTATTCAACAAATAGTGCAAATAAATCTTTAATTGAACAAATATGTGCCAACTTTCAAACACAGTAACAAACAATGACATGAAACAAGGAAACTTTGGAACAATATACAACTTTAAACATAGTATTAAAAAAACCCCTGAAAACCAAAAAAAAAAAACCAACCCCAAACCCCTAACAAAGCAGATTTTGGGCTGTGTAGAAGCACATGGATATGTGGGACCTGCCCAACTGGAGGGAGCAGAGCAGGGAATGTGGTGCCTGGTGGCTTTCCAGGGGTGCCCAGGGGTTGGGGTGCCCCCCATGCCGGGGTTTGGAGGGAGTGGGAGCTGCTGGATGTGCCTGGGCTGTGGGAGCAGATGTGGAAACTTTGCATGTGTGTCCCTGTCCTTCCTGAGCCCTTCCTTGTACATCCCTGTGCCTCCTGAGCCCTTCCTTGTACATCCCTGTCCTTCCTGAGCCCTTCCTTGTACATCCCTGTCCTTCCTGGGCCGTTCCTTGTACATCCCTGTCCTCCTGGGCTGTTCCTTGTACATCCCTGTCCTTCTGGGCTGTTCCTTGTACATCCCTGTCCCTCCTGAGCCTCCTTCCCCGTGTGGCATCTCCAGCCCCAGGGAGGGATGGGGGTACCCAGCGGTTGAGGATTTGCCTCTTGCAGCCCCACATTGTCTTCAGGCTCTTGGGGGGCACCCAAGGGGCTCTGAGCTCTGTGTTGCTGCATTGTCCTGTGAGAGCTGCCTGGGAAATGGGATGAGCATTCCCTGCTCCTCTTTATTCATGCCCGGGCTCGGCTGCTGCCACTTCGGTTGGAAATGGAGATTCCCATCCCCTGTGCTGCACGTAGCTGGAAATCCCTGAAAAACTCTCAAATCCAGCATGAAAGGGCTTGGAATGAGGGGAGGAAACTCTCAGCATTTGTTTCATTTCAGTTTTTGGAATGTTGGTCTTTAGGGAAGATGGGCAGAGTCACCTTTCTGATTATTTCCTTATTAATCTGATCCTACTGGATTTCCTCCCTTGTTCCAAGTATGGGACGTTCCTTTTATGTCCCTGGAAGTGTTTCAGGCCAGGTTGGACAGGGCTTGGAGCAACCTGATGTGGTGGAAGGTGTCGCTGCCCGTGACAGGTGGTGGAACTGGATGAGCTTTAAGGTCCCTTCCAACCCAAACCATTCCAGGATTCTTTGCAAATAATTATCCTAAAGTACAGAAGGAATTTACTGCTGAGGATGCTCATATGGCTGCTGCTTTTCCCTGGAATTTCCTATATTGATGACAAAATAACTTGGCAGGAGGAGACCAAACTCTGCATTTGAGTGACTTCCTTACGTCTTCAAACCCCAGGAATATCAGGAATATGAACTCTGATATTTCTTCTTTCTCTGGGAGGAGCGTTTTCAGCCCTTCATTGCCCTTTTCAGCCCCTGGAAGTGGAACAAAAGAGCTTTTCTTCTAAAAGTGAGCCGTGGAATTGGGTGTTAATGGGAACTAATTAATGCTGAATGGAAAATTCCTTCTCGGCTGTGTTTTGCCATTCTCTTTTGTAGCTCCAACCTACCAGACCACTCTCGGGCTGCCCATACTTTTCCCGGAAGGATAAATGAGGCTTATGTTTCCAGAATGGGAGCTGGAGGCATCTCACCCCTCCATGCACCCTTGGCTTGATCTGTTTCAACCTTCTCCAGACCTTTGAGTGGCCCCAGAAGGGCCCAGTGCTGTTCTGTGCATCCATCTCACCTTCAGAGGCCCCTTTTGCCTTGGATTTGGCCTCATTTTCTGTTTCAGGCAATCACAGGATCATTCAGGTTGGAGAAGCCCTCTGGAATCAAGTGCAACCGTTCCCCAGCACTGCTGAGGCCACCACTGACCATGTCCCCAAGTGCCACATCCACACGGCTTTTAAACCCCTCCAGGGTTGGGGACTCCACTCCTGTGCCAGGGCTGGACAACCCATTCCATGAGAAATTTTCCCTAATATCCAATAAACCTCCCCTGGCCCAGCCTGAGGCCGTTCCCTCTCCTCCTGTCCCTGTTCCCTGGGAGCAGAGCCCGACCCGCCCCCCCGGCTGCCCCCTCCTGTCAGGGAGTTGTGCAGAGCCACAGGGTCCCCCCTGAGCCTCCTTTGCTCCAGGCTGAGCCCCTTTCCCAGCTCCCTCAGCTGCTCCTGCTGCTCCAGCCCCCTCCCCAGCTCCGTTCTCTCCTCTGGACACAGGAAAAGTCCTGAAGAGCAGCAGGAGATGGTTGGGTTGGGGAGAGTTTCACCCCATTCATAAATGGGAAGATGTTGGTGCTGAGGAGCCTCGGTGGCCAGAGGGACAGAGTTGGCTGAGCCAACATTTTCCAGCTGGACCTCCTGAGCACAGCCCTGAGCCACCAGCTCCAGCCAGAGTTCTGGCTAAAGCTCTCTGAGCTCTTCTGGCCTTTCAAACAGAGCCAAAAGCCCAACTGTGGAGGGAAACACCTGCCTGTGCTTTGTTTTGAAATCCATATTAAATCAGGAGATCAAGGAGTCGCTGTCCATGCAGAGGGATCGAGGAAAGCCATTGATGTGCCAGATGTGTGGTTGGAACATCTGTGGCTGGAGGTGCTCTGCCCAGGATTTCTCTGCTGAGGAAAGCAGGGAGGTGGTGCCTGAAGGGGCTGCGAGTGGTGGTCTCCTCTCCGTGGTAAATCCATCGTTTTCCTCAGGCAGGACATGGTTTGAATCCATAGAACAGCCAGGGGTGGTGTTAAGGATAAACTGGTTGGATTCGTGATTGGTGTTTTTAACTTCTTCATTTCCCAAGTAGTGAGGGGGGATAATTCCCTGCAGGAGCAAACTCTGAGCATCAAAGCTGTTTGTCCTTGCGGAGCTGAGCTCCAGACACAGCCAGCCTCCAGCAGAAAGTGGGATGGGGACTGTAATGTTGGGAGCTGTCAGTACAGAGATGTTCCACATCCTCCTCCCTGGAGGAGCCCAGAGGAAAGGGATGTTCCTCAGGCTGAGGCTGCGTCTCATGAATATCAGGGGGACGATTCCATCTGGCATTAGGACTGCTGTCCTTCCACAAGGCAGGAGGGAAGGAGCGCTGGCAGGATCTTGGTGCTTGGCCAGTTTGGAGATGGATCCCAGTTCAGGGTGGTGAGGTGCAGAGCACAGACCGAGGTGTTCACATTCCTGTCTCACTCCCTGTGAGGAAAAGCTTTTCCTCGTGCTCACTGTCCATATTTCCATGCCTTTCCAGATCTCCCCATCCCTCCCCGGTTGTGGCTGCAGCCATCCCTCTGCAGGGCGAGGGCTTGGAGCTGCCCCTTGGGCTGCTCCTGGGTGGGAGGATATTCCCACATCCCTGTGGGATGTGCAGGTGTCCGTGTACCATGGCTGCCGAGCTTTTTTCCCTGGGATAGAGCAGGATCCCGTGAAGCCTTGGCTGCCTCGGCTGCTGGAATTCCTGTCAGCAGATCACCTGCTCCTGGTTGGAAGTGGTAAGTCCTGTCTGGCTCCGTGTCAGCAGCGTATCAGGCCCACAAGTGTGTTGGCAGGAAACCTTCCTCTCTCCCAGGCTCTTGGATCACGAGGGGAGGATCAACCAGATGTCCTCAAAATCCTGCGTATCCTGAGGCTGACCTGCAGCCTGCAGGGAAAACTTCACTCCGTGTCCGTGGAATCTCTCCCAGCTTTTGTAAAGACAGAACCATTTCGGGTCTGTCCATCCCTCCTGCCTCTCCTTGGTCTGTGTTGGGCTCCAACCCCCTTTGGGGTGGTCAGAGCAGGACCTTGTGGAAGACCAGAAAGGTGCTGAGCTTCTCATGCAGGGACTGCAAGGAATGTGTCTGACACTTTGGCTGGTTTTCCCTATGGATTTAAGGGGGGGATCAGGGAAGCAGGGCTGGGAGGATGTCCACAATTCAACCAAAAAAATAATTTATTTGCACCAAGTGTGGCATTTAAATGCTCGTGGATAAGCAGCAGTAGTATGTAGGATTTGTGGTACCTGTCTGAAATAGCTCTGCCAGAGCCCCAAACCAGACACTGAGGGTTTGGATTTCAGGCCATCCTCTTGCTCCAGGATCTTCCTTTGGAAAGAATGCAACATTCCGTGCCAGCAGCTTGTGCTGCCCCAAAGATCCTCCTGTTTTTAGGATGCAGATTTTGATCTCAACCTGGGAGTCGGAGCACGCACTTGAACAGCATCTTAATGAGCTTATGGTTGAGAGCTATTTATTATCTGTTAGAACAGGCCTTTTATTCCACTGGCAGCCTAATTTGCATGGTTTGTTGTAATTAACACCATAAAATGTTTAAACAAAAGTACAGATAGAAATTAAATTTGCAGGCATTGAATTCAATAGCATCAGAATAAACCTTTGATTTGTTTTTTTCCTTTGGCAAGAAAGTGATTCACTCAAATTAAATTTAGGAAAAGCTCTCAGCTTGGAAGGAGGGATTTAATGAAAAAAAGGCATCCCAAACTGCCGGAGCAGCTCTGGGGAAAGCCGGGATTTCACTTGGACCAGGCTGCTGAAGGGAAACTCGACTGTTTTGGGTGGGAGAGGTGTCCCGAAACCCTGCATCAGCCGATGCCAGCAGCACGCATGCAGGAAGGATGGTGGCTTTGCTGTCCATCTGTTCCATTTTTCCATGCTCTGGCAACTGTTCTGGAGGCACTGAGGGGTTGGGATGGAGGCAGATTGATGGGAGTGTTCCCTGGAAGTGTTCGAGGGCAGGTTGGACACGGTTTTGGAGCAACCTGGGATAGTGGAAGGGGTGGAACGAGATGAGCTTTAAGGTCCCTTCCAACCCAACCCATTCTGGGATTATTCTATGATAGTTGGAAAATCGACCTGAGGCTGATCCGTGGGTGAAGGGGTTGGGAATTGCGTTGTCCTGGCCATTCCTGAGGGGCTGGAGGCATTTTCCAGCAGCTCCTGTGGCAGTACATCCCCTCCTGCTGCAGAGCACGCAAGGTGGCTCAGGAAAAGTCTTTTATGGCACTAAAAGAGGCATCACCGTGCCCGCCCCCAAATGAAGTCATCAAACCCAGGCCGTTTCTGCTCTGATTTATGCAGCAAACATTATAAAAAATTACATTGTGAGCAAATGGTCTCTGGGTGAGGTTTCCATTCCCTTCTATTGTTTGGGGTTTGGTGTTATGGCTGGGATTTGTATAGTCTGAACTAATTTGTAGCGTCTGGGACCAAGGCTCGGAGTGGTGCAGGAGCTGGGATGGAGCTGCTGGAGACATTCGTGGGGGGGAGCGCGTGTTCCCTGGGGTTGGGGCTGCCGGGATTTACACCCCGTGGGTTCTTGGGAGCTGATCCAGCAGGAATTCTGGTCGGAAAATAAACTGTGAGAGCTTAGCACATCTGTGTCTCTCCCTGGATCTTTGAGGTGCAGGGTTGGGGCTTGGAGGGTCATCCACAGGGATTTGTCTGAAATTTCCTCAGTGAGGTGTTGCTGTAGAGGATATTCCCCAACAGGTTGGGTTTTGAAGCTTAAAAGGGTCAAAAAAGCTCTGTCCCAAAGGTTTGTAGGGTGAAAATTGGGGTGGTGATGGAACAGATTGAAAGCTTCAGGTCTTTGCCAGCTCCTGGGCAGTTTGATAACCTTCAAGTGGCTTTTCCTCCTGGATTTCCTCCTGAACTCCTTCCTGGATCAGGGTGAAAACCACCACCAAGGACCTGCCTGTGTAGAGGAGATGGAGAAACTGAGCTAAGTGAACTAAAAGCAACTTTTTAAAAAAAATGAAGCTGGCAAGCACCACCACCTCGAGGAAGAGTGCTGGAAATCACATTTTCTTGGGCAGGTCATGCACAAACTCAATTTTTAAATTCATTAATTAATTAATTCCTGTCACTGCAGTGGAGTGTTCTCCATGTTGGTTTATTCTCTCCTTTTAAGCATTTTTATTTTTACCTCCACCTCCTATTGCTCCACTGATTGCTTCTCACTCTTTCCCAACTAAACCTCTGAAAGTTCAAGGATCCATGAGGTTCCTGTCTTGTTTAGGTCTATTTTTATTCTCTGTTTGATTATTTGGGTTGGTTTGCCAGGAGAAATCCAGCCCTTCACCCACTGGCTGCTGCAGGTGCCGAGCATTGGCTGTGCAGAAAATAAGAATTAATTTAGCACGAGTTGTTTGACTTTGGGATAAATTGGGAAGAAGGAGCATCTTGCTGTGCCAGCACCTGCTAACAGCACAACTTTGCTGGTTTGGGAGGGATTTGTCATGCCCAAACTGGAGATTTTGAAGCAGGAATAAAGCTTTTTCCCTCTCTTCTCAGTTGCTTTGTAGTGTAAAGGGCCAGGTAGGGCCCTCTGCTGGGGTNTGTAGGATTTGTGGTACCTGTCTGAAATAGCTCTGCCAGAGCCCCAAACCAGACACTGAGGGTTTGGATTTCAGGCCATCCTCTTGCTCCAGGATCTTCCTTTGGAAAGAATGCAACATTCCGTGCCAGCAGCTTGTGCTGCCCCAAAGATCCTCCTGTTTTTAGGATGCAGATTTTGATCTCAACCTGGGAGTCGGAGCACGCACTTGAACAGCATCTTAATGAGCTTATGGTTGAGAGCTATTTATTATCTGTTAGAACAGGCCTTTTATTCCACTGGCAGCCTAATTTGCATGGTTTGTTGTAATTAACACCATAAAATGTTTAAACAAAAGTACAGATAGAAATTAAATTTGCAGGCATTGAATTCAATAGCATCAGAATAAACCTTTGATTTGTTTTTTTCCTTTGGCAAGAAAGTGATTCACTCAAATTAAATTTAGGAAAAGCTCTCAGCTTGGAAGGAGGGATTTAATGAAAAAAAGGCATCCCAAACTGCCGGAGCAGCTCTGGGGAAAGCCGGGATTTCACTTGGACCAGGCTGCTGAAGGGAAACTCGACTGTTTTGGGTGGGAGAGGTGTCCCGAAACCCTGCATCAGCCGATGCCAGCAGCACGCATGCAGGAAGGATGGTGGCTTTGCTGTCCATCTGTTCCATTTTTCCATGCTCTGGCAACTGTTCTGGAGGCACTGAGGGGTTGGGATGGAGGCAGATTGATGGGAGTGTTCCCTGGAAGTGTTCGAGGGCAGGTTGGACACGGTTTTGGAGCAACCTGGGATAGTGGAAGGGGTGGAACGAGATGAGCTTTAAGGTCCCTTCCAACCCAACCTATTCTGGGATTATTCTATGATAGTTGGAAAATCGACCTGAGGCTGATCCGTGGGTGAAGGGGTTGGGAATTGCGTTGTCCTGGCCATTCCTGAGGGGCTGGAGGCATTTTCCAGCAGCTCCTGTGGCAGTACATCCCCTCCTGCTGCAGAGCACGCAAGGTGGCTCAGGAAAAGTCTTTTATGGCGCTAAAAGAGGCATCACCGTGCCCGCCCCCAAATGAAGTCATCAAACCCAGGCCGTTTCTGCTCTGATTTATGCAGCAAACATTATAAAAAATTACATTGTGAGCAAATGGTCTCTGGGTGAGGTTTCCATTCCCTTCTATTGTTTGGGGTTTGGTGTTATGGCTGGGATTTGTATAGTCTGAACTAATTTGTAGCGTCTGGGACCAAGGCTCGGAGTGGTGCAGGAGCTGGGATGGAGCTGCTGGAGACATTCGTGGGGGGGAGCGCGTGTTCCCTGGGGTTGGGGCTGCCGGGATTTACACCCCGTGGGTTCTTGGGAGCTGATCCAGCAGGAATTCTGGTCGGAAAATAAACTGTGAGAGCTTAGCACATCTGTGTCTCTCCCTGGATCTTTGAGGTGCAGGGTTGGGGCTTGGAGGGTCATCCACAGGGATTTGTCTGAAATTTCCTCAGTGAGGTGTTGCTGTAGAGGATATTCCCCAACAGGTTGGGTTTTGAAGCTTAAAAGGGTCAAAAAAGCTCTGTCCCAAAGGTTTGTAGGGTGAAAATTGGGGTGGTGATGGAACAGATTGAAAGCTTCAGGTCTTTGCCAGCTCCTGGGCAGTTTGATAACCTTCAAGTGGCTTTTCCTCCTGGATTTCCTCCTGAACTCCTTCCTGGATCAGGGTGAAAACCACCACCAAGGACCTGCCTGTGTAGAGGAGATGGAGAAACTGAGCTAAGTGAACTAAAAGCAACTTTTTAAAAAAAATGAAGCTGGCAAGCACCACCACCTCGAGGAAGAGTGCTGGAAATCACATTTTCTTGGGCAGGTCATGCACAAACTCAATTTTTAAATTCATTAATTAATTAATTCCTGTCACTGCAGTGGAGTGTTCTCCATGTTGGTTTATTCTCTCCTTTTAAGCATTTTTATTTTTACCTCCACCTCCTATTGCTCCACTGATTGCTTCTCACTCTTTCCCAACTAAACCTCTGAAAGTTCAAGGATCCATGAGGTTCCTGTCTTGTTTAGGTCTATTTTTATTCTCTGTTTGATTATTTGGGTTGGTTTGCCAGGAGAAATCCAGCCCTTCACCCACTGGCTGCTGCAGGTGCCGAGCATTGGCTGTGCAGAAAATAAGAATTAATTTAGCACGAGTTGTTTGACTTTGGGATAAATTGGGAAGAAGGAGCATCTTGCTGTGCCAGCACCTGCTAACAGCACAACTTTGCTGGTTTGGGAGGGATTTGTCATGCCCAAACTGGAGATTTTGAAGCAGGAATAAAGCTTTTTCCCTCTCTTCTCAGTTGCTTTGTAGTGTAAAGGGCCAGGTAGGGCCCTCTGCTGGGGTTTGCAGTGTTAATCAGTGATTAACAAAAGGAAAGTTGTGAAATTAGGGAAGGCACGGAATTTAATGCCTGCAGTTTGATAATTATGTGATTTAGGATTTTTTCACTTCACATTAGAGGGTTTTGGTAGCATGATAAGCTGCTGTTGCACGTTGGAGGCACATGACTTGAATATGAAATTTGTTTTTTCTAGCAGTGTTTTTTAAGAACAGATTCTCCCTGTATTTACTGTCAGTTCCTCTGGCTTCTCTTTTTCTTTGGAAATGACACATTGGGAACGATGTTGTCAGAGTTTGGGGGGGTTGGAGTGAGATTTTTTTTTTGGCTCAGGCAATGGAGACTGCATTTTTGGCTTGCTATGCCTGGTCAAGTGATGTGCCCTGTGACAAAGGTGACCCCAAATGGGTCCCTTTCACCCCAAACCATCCTGTGAGTGTGGGATTCTGTGTCTCCACATCAGAGCCCGGGAGAGCAACTCAGCCTGGGAACGTGTCTGGGCAGGGACAGGAGGGAAACGGGGAGCAGAGCTGCTATTAAAGGGATTATTCCCAACATTATTCATCAGCCAGGCCTGAGTGATGGCCTCAGATCTGGTTGTGGTTGTGTTTGTGTTGGGGGATTGTGTGTGTGTTGCTGATGGGAAAGCAGAGCCTTGCTCTGGAGGGGAACTGGTTTTATACTGGTTTTGTACCAGTTTTTGGGAAGTGTTGGTAAAGAGGCTGTTGTTTATATTTACATTTATATGTTTATAGTGTATATATCTGTTGGGTTTTTGGGGTAGGTAGGGGCACTGTCCATCCTTAGCCCATGAGCTGGGAGCTGCCTCTGCAGGGGAGGTGCCATGGCCCTGGGCATCTCCATGCACACAGAGCCACAGAAGCTGTGGCTGCCCCATCCCTGGAAGTGTCCCAGGCCAGGTTGGACGGGGCTTGGAGCAACCTGGGATAGTGGAAGGTGTCCCTGCCATGGCAGGGGTGGGACTGGATGAACTTTAAGGTCCTTTCCAACCCAAACCAGTCTGGGGACACTGATCTTGTGCTCTGGGCTTTGAGAGTTTGTGACCCAGCTTGTGCCAGTACATTTTTCTTTGCCCTGGGTCAGAGTTTTCCTGGTCTGGTTGTGATGGGAAGAGCTGACTGCCCTGACTGTCGGTGGAAAGACTCCAGGGCCACGTGAGAAGTGTCTCAAAGTTTGCTTGTCAGTGAATAACTGCTGCTAAAAGATAGGAGCTGGCATTGGTGTCAAGAGGAGATGCTGGAACATGGGTGAAGCTTTAGCTGTAGCACAGCTGAGGGTTCAGGGGAGATGCTGGAGGTGCTAAACAAGGAAAAAGTTGGAGGAGCAGCTTCCACTGCTGCCTGCTCACACATTCCCTGCCCAGAGTGTTCTGCTTGCAGTAAGTGCTGCTTTTTCATTTCACAGAATCACTGAGGTTGGAAAAGCTCTCCAAGATCATCCAGTCCAACCTGTGACTACCTTGTCACCAGCCCAGAGCACTGAGTGCTGGACCTTCCTTGGACACCTCCAGGGATGGGCACTCCAAACCTCCCTGGGCAGCCCCTTTCCAATGTCTGACCACCCTTTCTGTGCAGAAATCCTCCTGATGTCCCACCTGCACCTCCTCTGGCACAGCTTGAGGCTGTAGTTGAGGCGAAGAACACTTTTGGTCTCCTCGTGCCTCCCCTGGAGCGCGGGGTAGTGACGAGCAGCCGCTGTTTGTTGTGGCTGTTGCCGCCTTTCCCTGGGTTTTCTGCCTAAAGCCTGGCTAAGGAATTATCCTGATGAATACACGAACAGGCACAGCTCCTGGCTAGAGGGATGAGAGCAGCTAATCCACAGGAGCACAGCCCAGCCTTTTGTTGCTGCCCGTTGTGGGGAGCAGTGCAGAACAGCATTTGTCAACACTCGGGGCCTGACAAAGAGCCCCTGACGGCTGTGGGTGAGGCCAGAAAGCAGGGCCGGAGGGGAAGGTGTTGGGACTTGCTGCTGGAGCCGTGTCTGCACACAGACAGCTGGTTCAGAAATCCCTCCTCTCCTCTGGGAATGCAAAACTGACAGTGCTTTTGGCATCCCACAAGGAAGCAGGTTCAGGAGGTGCAGGGAGCTCTGCACGCTCAGGCTGCGGGGAGTTGTTTTTTAGCAGTGAGGTGAATTTTGGGGGGTTACGAGTTGTGCTTCTGGGGTTTCATCCCTTTCAGATATTCTTTCTCCTTTTCTCTTTTTTTCTTCGACTCTAAAAGTTGAAAGAGGCCTTGGGTGGCTCCTGCTTTTGAAAGGTGACCTTGCTGCATAAAGTTGTCTGACTTTGTGCTGTCCGTGCCCGGTGATATATGGGAGCGCCTGGGAATGAGGGGAGGCTGCTCATTAATTCCCTGAATTTCTCTAGGATCACATGTGTACCTCAGGATCCCTTCCCAGCACTGGTGAAATGTTCCCCCTTTAATCCCAGCCCTGTGTGAGGAGCTGCCATGTGTAGGCAGAGCAAAGAGAAGTGGGGAATGGGCTTTTTTGGGAGTCTGGCATATTCCCGCAGTGCCAAGTGTGTCTCAATTAGTCCAGTGTGTGCCTCTGTTCTTTGACTCTGGGCCAAAGCAATACATTCTCCTCCTGCCTCCCTGGCCATGGTTTAATTAGTTAAATTTAAAAATTCAGCCACAAGCTGTAGGTGAAGGTGCTGCCGGGGGAATGGGAGCTGCTACCAAAATACCATTGTTAAATGGTGGTGTCATTCCCAAATAATCCATTTTATGAGGCTGTTTTATTGGTAGTTTCTGTGCTTTGCTACTTCCAGAAGATCTCTCACCAGAGGCTGGCTCCTGCTCTGCTCACTCACTTCCCACCTCCACCCTGCACCTCTCCAGGCTAATCATAAAAATCAAATTGTTTTCTCTGCTGGAGAAACAAAAGGAGAGTCAGAACTGAGGCTGATGGGATCCAGACCAAGCATTTCCCTCTCCTTTGGGTGCTGGATGTCCGAGCTCTCCGGGAATTAAAACCACCAGATGCATTTCTGCCCTTGGGCACCCCGAGCTCTCTGCAGCAGCATTCCCAGTCCTTCTCTCCACATGGGATCCTCAGTCATTTGGGTTTTCCTGTTGCAACGTTACAAATTTCTGCTGCCCTGGATTTTATTTGTGGGTTTTTCAGGCTTAGCAGGTAATGGTTATAAATGGAAATTTGACTGCAGCACGTGGTTTCTGGCTGCAGTAAATTCATTCCCTGCGGGCTTGGGGACGGATCCCATGTGTTTTCTCCAGTGCAAATGGTTGTTTCAAACATCCATCTGCTTTATCTGCTGTTGTGTTTACAGTTCCCCTTTGTAGTTCCCGGCAGCATCTCCTCTCTCTCCTCTGCTTTTGTTTATTTAAGGTTATGGTAAAATATCCCTCTCGTTTGGAGCTGTTCTGTGGGAGCCTTTCCCAGCTTGGCTGATCCCAGGGGTCAGGGGAATAAAATAGCATGACCTGATCACCCCAGGGGAATCCCGCAGTGGTGGTTCCAGCTGGTCCCTGGTGTTGTTGTTCCTTGGGAATGGGATTTTAGGCAGATCCTGCCCTTGACCTTCCTGGGCTCTGCAGGCAGCATGACTGGTCATTATTGAAAAATAAAGGGTTTAATCCACTCGATTTGTAGCAAAAGCTGACCAGTGGACTCATCTTTGTTTGGGTATTGACTTGTGTGATGTCCCTGGTTGTTTGTCTGTCCAGGATGATTTAGGAAACCAGTTTCAACTTTAGAAAAAAAACCCCAAAATAATACAACAAACAAACCCAAACCAAGCTGTCTGAAAAATCCTAGGAGGATATATTTGATACTTTTTCCTGGCAAAAGTTAAACATTTTCCATCTCTCTTCAGTTTCAAGCCTTCAGAAGGTTTGTGGGTCCTTCTCCAGCACGTGGTGCTGCCTCTCCGTGTCCGTGTCCAGGCGGGAGCCGCAGGGAGCACCCTGGGGCTCCACAGCCTTTGGAGTCTCCCTCAGGTTTTGTGTCCCCATCACGGGCAAAATATGACCCAGGATGACATTTGGAGAAGTTGCAAAATTCTGTCTGTAAACAGTATTTTATTTTTTTTCTTATGCTGAGCCCTGAGCAATGTCACTGCTTGTCTCACACAGAGAAGTAGGAAAATAGTCCCTGGCTGCAGGAGGGGGTTATTTTCCTAATTTTCCTTCACCACAGCAGTGTTTCCTGTTACTGGTGAGTGTGTGGAGTGCCCTGGATGAGACCCCCCAGCTCATGTGTCACCCCAAGGTGTGTGTTGCCGTTTTGTGGGACACCGGGGAAGGACTTTGAGAGGGGCCTGGGGTGCCAGGAGAAGGAATGGCTTCCCACTGTCAGAGGGCAGGGTTAGATGGGATGTTGGGAAGGGATTCCTGGCTGTGAGGGTGGGGAGGCCCTGGCACAGAGTGCCCGGAGAAGCTGTGGCTGCCCCACCCCTGGAAGTGTCCAAGGCCAGGTTGGATGCAACTTGGAGCAGCCTGGTCTGGTATCCCCATGGCAGGGGGTAGAACATGATGAGCTTTAAGCCTTCTCCAACCCAAACCAGTCTGGGATCCTGTGGTCTCGAATTCCCTGCCCTCTGCTGCTGGAATTGTCTCTTTTCCCGGGTCAAAAGCTGCTGGCCAGCTCCAAATAGTCCAAGCCAGTTGAGCCTCATTTTGGCTGCTGGGTCTGGACCTGTGCATGAAATTTTTTTTCTGGCTCCTTTTTTTTTTTAACCTTTCAGTTTTTTAAACCTTCTGGTTTTTTTAACCTCCCAGTGCCTCAGTTTGTCCATATGATGGAGAAGCAGCTGCTGCAGAGGCACAAGCAGCATCCAGGAGCTGAAATATTAAATCCTTTACTACCTTCCGTACTTAAACTCCTCTCAGCAAACAACTCAGACAGCACAAAACCCTTTGCTTTCAGCCTCACAGAGTCAGAACATGTCATAGGGGATGTTGAGCGAGCGCTTCCCCAGCGCTGCTCCCTCCCAAGAGCTGCCCCAGCCCGACACGAGGCAGCTGTGCAGCAGCTGGCCTGGCTGCCTGGCTGGAAACATCTGGATGGGCTGCGGCGCATGGCGGGAGCCGCTGAGCCGATGCTGCTGTGCAGCCTCGGGCGCTGTTTGAAGACGTGCGTCGGGCTCCGCACTTCAAAGCCCGGCTCAGAAAGGCTTGGCTTGCACAAACTCACACCTCTGCCTCTGCTCGGGGGCTGCCGTGGCTCCCACCCGCAGGCAGAGACCCAGGAATGCCCTAGTTGAGGTTTGTTTGCTGGGAAGATAATGGAATTCCTGCGCTCAGCTTCAAGATCCACTTGCTCGTGCTGTGCCAGCTGCTCGCGCTCGCTGGCCAGGCCGTGGGGGCTCGGGGATGGGTTGTTTGGATGGAAAACGGAGCTGTTGCCATGTGGAGAGGGAGTGGGGAATGTTGTTCTGATTAGGCACCGTCTGGTGCTTGCAGCAGCAAGTGGAGCTGGGTTTGGCAGCCCCAAAGCTGGGCCTAGGGAAGGCCGGGGATGCGCGCCGTGCCGGGACCGGCTGTGAGATAGCAGCTTGTGGAAAGCTCACATTCCTGAACTCCTCCCAGCGCCTTTCCCGGAGTTTGCACAGCACATCCTGGCGATTCTGATCCAGCTCATCCCTCGTAGCTCAGGGCTGTGCTGTTCCAGTGCACAGGGAATGGTGGGGCAGATCCAGCCCGCTGCTCACAGTCAATCCCATGGCACTGCTCCGGGCACTCCACGGAGCCATCAGGGATCCTGTGTGCCTCCTGTGAGTCCCTCAGCTGCCCACATATCCCAGAGCACTTTCCAAGGGCGAGGAGATGGCACAGCTGGCAGGTGGGTCAGGCTGCCACAGGTTTGCTTCTGGAAGGATCTGTCCCAGAAGTGCTGGGGTGTTGTTTTCTCCTTGTGCCAGTGGTTTCGGTGGGTGCCGCGGCTGTGGGAGCTGCTCCAGGTGTCCTCACTTCCAGGGGAGACAATTCCTGCTGCTGAGCTCACACAGGCAGGGGAAGCCAGGCCAGGAGGGGACTAAAAAGCAGCAGAATTTGAGGTTTTTTACAGTGAGGGTGGTTTGTATCACCACTGGCACAGGGTGCCTGGAGAGAAGGTGGATACCCCAACCCTGGAAATATTCGAGGCCTGGTTGGATGAGGCTTGGAACAACTGGTGGAAGGTGACCCTGCCCACGGCAGAGGGCTGAGCCAAATGGTCTTGAAGGTCCCTTTCAGCCCAAACCATTCCATGTTTCTATAATCCAATTTTTGGGAAGCAGGATGTTTACCTGGAGGCAGCTTCTCCGGTGCCACGTGCTGAGAAGCCCCTTGGTGCTCCCTGGATCCAGGGCTCGAGGGGCCATTCCCTCTTCTCCCCATTCCCGTGCTGTGTCCCGTTTGCTTCCAGGAGTCCTCGTAGGAGCCGGAGTTTTGCAATTCCCGCATGAAGGAGCATCTCTGGCACCGCACCTGGCCCTGCCTTGCGGGGACTTGTTCCCGTGGCCGTGCCCGGAACGGAGCCTTGCAGAGCTCTTAATCCTGTCTGCATGAGGTCGTTGGCTCCTTGACGTTAATTGCAGGGGATCTGATTAATTAGGCAACAGAGCATAATTTATTTGAGCAGATTATTGTATAGAATTAACCAGGCAGTCACTGTCTCCCACCACAATTCCATGCATCCCTGCAGGTGTGGGAATCGCCATTAAAGCCTTCACCCTCAAACTGGACAGCTGGGTAATAATTGGATTATTCCCCAGTTGCTGCAGTGGACTGTTTATTCACATTATTTCATGGGTGCATTATTTCGTGGGTGTTACATTTTCAGCAGACTTGTTTTCATTTTAATTCTGTTGGATTTGGACTACTTGATTCCCTCCTCCTGTTTCCTTCCCTTCCGTTTTTCTTCTTCCAATAAAATGTCATAAGAATTAATCCCCGCTGAAGGCCAAATTTAACATCCAGCTTGAGAAAAGAAGATTTTAAAGCCCTTGTGCTGAAAAGGGGGAAAAAATGCACTCGGACAGGAAGTGTTGGGTTTGCTATGGAGCATGGAAAAATGTTTTTAAAACTTTATCATGGAATTATGGAATCCCAGGATGGTTTGGCCTGGAAGGGACCTCAAAGCTCATCTCATTCCACTCCTTTTCCATGGGCAGAGACACCTTCCACTAGACCAGGATGCTCCAAGCCCCATCCAGCCTGGCCTTGGATACCTCCTTAAACAGCTCAATTACCTGAACAGCAAAAAGATTTAAAACTTATGAAGATTTTTGAAGATTCCCCCCCCCCAAAAAAGATAGGAGGGGCTGTCTGAGAGCAGGGGCAGAATGAAGTTCATCAGTTCCAGTGTGTGGCAGATGTTCTCCTGTAACTTTCTCCCGTATGGATCCATCTCCATGAGTGGATCCACACCAATTCTTTGCTGCAGCTGGCCCCACCCCAAGCAAATGGGGTTGTGTGGAATGGAGATAAAAAGAAAAATACCAGAGAACTGAAAAATGCCATAAATTTGGATCCTGCAGCCACATTCCCAACTGAAGGCTCCAGAGCAGGATCTGCTTGGTCACCTCCTGCAGGAAGAGGTGGCTTGGTCACCTGGAGTGTTTGTCTGCTTTGGAGATGGGTTCAAAAAGGGGACTGGTCATTGAATCAGCAGCTCGTCCCAGACGTTGGGGTTTCAGTGCTCCTGTCTCATGAGAAACGTCTGGAATTGGTGGGAGTTGAAGGAGCTGGGTGGAAGAGAAGCACCTTCAGTGGAGATGACTCAAAGCATCCTCTGGGAATGGTCCCTGTGCCCACTATGGTCCGTGTTACATTGGTTGTGGAAGCAGCTGAGGTCATTGTTCCTGCTATGGCCAACAGGACCTTCCAGGTATTCCTAAAGGCATTTTAAACCTGGCAAAAGGAGTTTTTCTCCTAAGGAGGAGCCCCTGGGGTGGTTTCAGGCTGGAAAGAGCCCAGTTCTTCATCTTGCAGGGAATGGAGGTGCACCAAGGGAAGCAGCAGGGTCCTGAAGCTTTTTGCTGGAGCAGCTCCTGACTTGGGGAATATTTTTAAGAGGGATTCTGGCTTTGAGGAGGATTGTGCTGTTGACTTCATGTTGTCCTGGATGTGCTGGAGAAGCTCCAGGTCATGAGGGGCAAGAGCAAAGGTGCAGCTGGAGAAAGAGAAAGGAGGAGGAGCTATGACTGATACGGAATCGCTGAGGGTTGGGTTCCCCCAAATCAAGTGTATGCCATGTCTTATAAAATGCATGAATAATTTGGGAATATAGCTGCTCATATAAGGAAGGAATTGCTGTTGGAATGCAGGAGAAGAACCCATGACCCCCATCTGGAGGGGGGCGTAGCCCAGCTGGCTGAAAATGGGCCTGAAAAGGGCTACAAAAGCTAATTAAAATGTGAAAAACTGAGAATTCCTGCTAATAGACAGCAGATCCCTGCCTGGCGCTGCTTCACAGCTAAATTTGATTTCCTTGGGAGGCAAAAGGAACTGATTTAAGTTCCTTACCTTGCTGACATTGATCCTTCTCAGCGTTTAACCAGCCTGTTCCCAGCGAGGAACTTCCCGCGGCTCTGCCGTGCCGGACCCAGAGCCTGCAGCAGGAATCTCTTACTCCTGCTACCAGTAAAAAATTCACTGCAGGTGTCTTCATGTGCAGCGTTAAACTCAGCTTTGACCTTGTTCTCCTCACATCTGGGTTGTGTTTGAGCTTTCCCGTCAGTGCCAGCAGGTGTAAGGAATGGGAAGCCTCAGCCGTCGCTCAGCTGGAGCCGTGTCCACCTCCGTGGCATTGTCCCCCCATCAAAGTCCTTGTGGGAGCCACCAGCTCTCCTCCAGCCCAAGGCAGCTCCAGGGAAAGGTGTCTTAGGCAAATGCGTGGACAAGCAGCCTTGTTAAACAAATCGTGATCTTCCAGGCTTGAGGTGGTGCTGGTTTGGGGTCAAATTTAGTGTTTGGGGTGCTCCTACAGTCAGGGAAGGTTGTGGGGTGTGTGGAATCCAGGGATTCGGACTGTGGGCCTGGTTCCATTTTGTGCTGAAACCAATTTTCTGTGGAGGTTTAGGACAGAAAGTGTTTCCTCAGGGTTCCAGAGATTATTGTCTCTGTGCTGAAGGAATGCTGGAACCTTCCTTCTCCCATGAGGAGCAAATCCACCCCGCTGCTGCCTCTGCCATGTTCTTACCTTCCAGCTGTACCTGCATTTGCTCCAGGTTCCCTGAGCTGATTGGAAGCAAAAATCAAGTGCTGTGTTCAGTTGCATCAGCGGTGGAAATGGAAATATCTGGGATGTTGCTTATTGAACTAAGCTGAGTTCAAGCTGGGGAAGGTTTGGATTAGAGGAAAGGAGGAAATTCCTGTTCAGATTTGGAGTTGCAGGACGTGATCACTGCTGTCACAGGTCTGTTCCACATGGAAAGGAGGAAGGGAGAGGGAAGGTTTTGGGAAGGGTCTGGTTCTGAAGGGAAGTTTATAAGGTGTGTTAATTGTTCTGATGGCCGTTAATTCCCTGTGTCCGTCGCTTTGGCTTGGACTGAGAACTGGCAGTTGGATTTAGGGTTCTGTGCTGCAAAACACAGTGGCTTTCCTGGGTAATGAAAGTAAAATGCCAGTAAAATCTAGGGAAAACCTGCTCCCTCCTCTTTCATTGGTCTCCAGTGGTTGTCTGTTACTGCGGTGCTTGGAAGACCCAGAGTGTCATTCCCTGGCCTTCTCCAAACTGGGATTGCACAGTCCTTGGGAGAGGCTTTAGACCCAGGGACAGGGATGCCCAGCAGACTGGCAGCGTCTCAGATCCTGTTCCCAAAAGCACTGGTGGCATGTTCAGGGTGTAGATGTGCTGAGGTGGGAGTTCCTGCCCGCTGGCAGGTGCTGTGCCCCCAGTCCATGGCATTCCATGGTCTTTCTCTGAGGTCATTTCTGTTTTCTAGTGGTCAAATACTCCCTTGACTCCTTGGCTGTCATTTTTGTGAAGCTCCTCACGAGTGCTGGGAGGGAGGTGGCTCTGCTGTTATAGCTCCTGCCTTACCAGAGCTCAATCCCTTCTCCCAGCCAAGCTTCCCACCTGGATGAGCTCCTTAGCATCACTGGTGTTTCTGGATTATGGAACAGCTTTGGGTGGAAAATGCTTTTGAAGGTCCCTGTTGGGTCTGAAAACCTTGGTGAGGATCCCTGAGTGCAGACTGGAATGAGGGGGAGTTGGGATTTCGTATCAGCTCTGAAGTGAAGGATGGTGCCTCTGGGATCTTGGGCTTCAGGATGAACAGCTGGGAAGAGCGGGAATGTGGCTGGAGTTGGGAGGGAAGGATGAGAGGGATGAAGCAACAGGGACCAGAGGAGTTCCGGGCATCTTGAAGGTGAGGACCAAACTGGAGCTTCACACAGAAAAAGCCAATGGACAGGGTTTGTTATGGTGAGGAACCTGCTCCAGAGCCCTGGAAAGGATTCCCACAGTCAGCTGGGAATACCAGGGCTGGGGAGGAAGGTGGGTGGTGTGGGTTATCCCATCTCTGCTCTATCTCTGGTCCTCCCCGTCATGGTGTTGATCACATTCCACGAGTTTTGCAGGCAGGGCTGTGGCTTGTCCTGCAGACAAGACGCGGTGTCAGAGTTCTGTCACGTTGAAATGGGAATTGTTCCCTCGTTTGCTCCTTGCATTTTTATGAGGAGCCAGAAATGATGACAAAAACAATTCTTAAAATATGTTGAATGAGGTTTCTTTTCAATAAAGCAGAGCTACTCCCCGAGCTTCTTTCTGGGCTGGTGGAATATAAATTATCTACTTGATCATTTCTTTTTGCACCACGTTTGACCAGAGGCGAAGTTCTGGAGGACAATGGGGCTGATATTCAAGTAGCTGCTCCTCTGAACCACAGGCTGAACTTGAGAGCACCAGAAAAACAACAATATTACTTGCAGAGAATGCTGCAGCAGAGCCTGGGCTGGTTCTTAGGCTCCTCACACTGATGATCTCCCAAACTCCGAAGGAAGAGATAATTTGGCTTTAACAATCCCGTTAAACACTCGTGCAAGTGGGGGAGTTCATGCTTATTTTCTCAGGTGCTTTAAGACATTGAGCTGTGGGTTTCTGGACGAGATCTTTGGCTGGGCTTGCTTTGTCAGGAAGAATTGGGAGCTGTTGGAGGCAGAAAATCTTTGGGTTTTTTTCACTTTTCACCCAAAAGGCCTCGTGCACCTGAAGGTTTGAGTGTTTTTCCCAGTTCTGCAGGAGGGAGACTCTTGTTCCTCCTACCAACTTTGCCTAAGGACAAAATCCAGTTTTTGTGCAGCATTGTGTAGGTTGGGTTGTATTTTTCCACTTCAAGCTGTTTGACCATTGGAAATACATTCCCTTGGTGTCCAGTGGCTCTTCAGGAGACTTTTGACAAAGACCTCGAATGACAGGACAAATCATATTTTGTTTTATGAAAAATGATAATGCCTTTCCTTCTTTATCCTTACTTGCGTAGAGTGTGGAATGTCCACCCTACAAATGAATTTGAGTGACCACAGGCCCCGTTATTTTGGGAGTTCCCACTGTGCTCCCTTGGCATCCAAACTCCAGAAGCTTTGTCCAATGTTCCCAGGCAGGTTCTGCAGGGAAAACCGGCTCTGTGGGCCTTTGTTTTGCTTTATTTTGCCCGGAGAAACCAAGGCAGATCCGATTCCCTCCGGCGAGCGGTGCCTGCACTATTGTTTCCCAGGTTATTTTGAGGAATGGCTTCCCCTGGGATTTTTCCTGTGTTGGCTCATTGACCTTTTTGCATCCTATAGTGATTCTCTTGATTAAACCCATGGCGTTTCTAAAATTAAAGGTGATTTGAGGGCTTTAGGTTGGAGGAGGAGGGAAATGGGGATTGTTCAGACTGTGCAGGGAAAATACCTGCTCCCAAAAAAGGAGCTGTGTGTGCTGGACTCCTCAAAAATTCTCTGGCTCTACAAGTGCAGAGGCTGAGAGAATCAGTTCTCTGTGACTTTGAGGGTGAGGAGTTTCGGTGAAATCATGGACTATGTAAGAATTCCTTTTAAAATTCTGCAGAAGATGCCACAGCCATGGTGCCCCACGAGCCCAGGGGTGATGCAGAGGTTTGGGTGGGAAGGGACTGTAAAGCTCATCCCATCCCACCCCCTGCCATGGGCAGGGACACCTTCCACTATTCCAGGTTGCTCCAAGCCCTGTCCAACCTGGCCTTGGACACTGCCAGGGATCCAGGGGCAGCCACAGCTCCTCTGGGCAACCTGTGCCAGGACCTCACAGGGAGGAATTTCTTCCCAGTATATTACTGCTATCTCATGGGGAGTGAATGGAAAAAGCATCCGAGTGGTGCCGGCCACGATTCCCAGGCGGACACAGACGGGCCCTTCATGGCCGAGCATCCCCCGGCCTCGGGCAGCTGCAGCCCTGGAACAACGGAGCCCTTGAGTCCCAGAGAGGGCCTTGGCCTTCGGGAGCTGGGGTGGCTGCAAGAGACTTGGTCACCCTTTCCCTGCCCCTGACCTTGCCAGGGGTCTGAGCATTCCCTCCATCCCGAGCCGGACCCCTGACCCCTCCAGGCCAGTCACTGGAGGGTCAGTGCCGTTATTTGCATAATTCAGAGCTCTCTGGAAGGTGTTCCCTAGGGACTGGTCCCTCTTTCTGCTCACACCGGTTGTGTCCATTCCCAGGCTGAGTGTGGAGTGCTGGTGTGTCACTGCTCCTGGAAAACACCGTTTCATGGGAGTTGTCCCAAAGCAGCAGCTGCTGTGGTCACAATGAGTGTCACAAGCTGCTTTTATGGGTTTATTTCCTAAGTAAAAGGTGTGTTTTAATCACTCACCCTCACTGTTATTTCTCTTTCTGACTAGAAACACGAAGTTTAATGGACAAATTACTTTTAGCCAAAATTTGGTGTTTTTCTGGGTGGTCAGTGACAAGTGACATCAGATTAAAACCTGGAGCAGAGCAGCGGAGTTGGGGTTGTTCAGCCTGGAGGAACAGCCTCTGTTTCACCCTGTTCTGTAAAACTCCAGTGGTGATCCGGGCAATAACAGCATTCCAAAGCCACGCTGAGAATTTCATTGACATTTTAACCTGAATTATAATGCAATTTGTTCCTTCAATTACTGCTGCAGTGTTTCATCGTGAGTTAAATACGGGTTTTAAAGAAGAAATCACTTGTTCTCATCCCTTGCTCTGCTCTGGTGTGTCAGGGAAGGTGCTGGTGGTGCCTGCAGGAGCATCCTGCTCCAGTGTTCCACACCTGGGGCAGTGCAGAGGGATGTGGGAGCTTTGGGAATGTGGGCACAGGGAGCTGTGCCCCGTGTTCTCGCCCTTTACTCCTTGTTGTAAACGGGAGCCTTCAGCTCTCCATCCAACCCTGTAACTGGCCTCCCTCAGGCAGGTAAGTTTTGCTCATCGTTGCTTTTTAGGGGTGTTTAAAAGCCTGGTAGGGAGACTTTGGGAAGCTGATCCCAGGTCATCTCACAGCGTTTTGGGGTCCTTTCAGCCACAGCATCACTGCAATGACAAACACCCAGGAATTTTGCAGGCCCGCCTGCACAGGGACAGAAGGAAATAGCGACAGTTTGGGAATCTGAGAAACGCTTTGGAGGGTTCTTTTCGGGAGACCAGAGGGTTTCCAAGCATTTCCATTCGTGAGATTGCGCCGGAGCTTGTTGGAATAAAGCAAAATGCAGATGTAAAATCCGAACGGAGGCCTGGGATGCTGAGGTTGGGAGGGGAGCTGTGCCTGGGAGATACCTTGGAAATGCGCAGGGAGAGGGGAGGTGAGAGCCCTGGGGCTGGTGAAAAGCCGAGGACCTTTAGCGATTATTGCTCTTGATAGGGACTTTTATGGGCTGGAGCTTAACGAGCCCGGCAATTCAGGGGAGGTGTTTGTTCTCCTCTGCCCTTTCACAGATGCTTTTGATGCCCCAGGTTTTGTTCTCAGAACAATGATGATGAGCTCGATGACCTTTGGGGCTGCTTTTTGAAGCCTCCTGGATCTTGTCTTGGGCTGTGTTTGGGTTTGCTGTGTATTTACAGCTTAAATAACCACGATCGGGTTCCTTCAGCAAGAAAACCCCATCCTGGAGCAGCCCTGGCTGTTGGGTGCAGTAACTCACAGAAGGGATTTGATCCCTAACTGATCTTTGAATTCCCTTTTTTATGAAGTGGAAATAAGAGGAAAACGCCGCTGGTGATGAGCTGGGATTCTGGTTTCTAACCCCCAATTCCAATTTCTGGGTGGGGATGTTGATCTGTTAAAGAGTTTTTAAGGCAGCAGCAATTTTTTCCTGACTAAGAGGTCGCTACATAAAATTTTTGCCTCTTGGCAAAGCTCGTGTTACAAATGTTGCTGTAGGTTTAAAGTGTTAATTTATGTGGCATATTGGGTTGGATTTAAAGCTCCCTGAAGACCTTTGAATCTCAGTAGCTAATGAGGCTTGCAGAGGAGAGCTTGAGAGAGGAAAAACTTACTGGCAGTGAGTAATGCTGGAGAAAGAGCTCCAGGATTGAGCAAGTTTTGCAGAGAAAAATCAGGAATTATCGCTTCGGCCTTTGAGGTGTTTGATTATTTCCAGCCATAGATCTCCCTGCAGCCCTGGCCTGCAGTCCCCCATTCCTGGGGGAAGGATTTCCATGCTGAAACCCCTCAGGAGGAGTGTTCCCAAGTCTTAGACCGCTTTCGAGGGGACACATCTCCTTGGGATGAGCTGAGATCCGTGAGCAGCCATCTCGCGTCTGCCGCTCTGTCCCTGACGGGAAGGATTTGGTACTCAGGCTCCAATCTCTCAGCCTGGCTAAACCAGCCTTGCAAAGACTCTTAAACTTGTCCCTTTTCTTGCAGCTGGCCTTGCTGAACTTCTTTCACCCCGAGGAGAAGCTGCACGTTGGAGAAGAAGGGAGACGCGTCCGTCGGAATAAAAGGAGTAAAGGCAGCGAAGGGCCCGACGGTGAGTCCTGCTCAGCTTCTCCCTGATTTTGGTTCCCTCCCAGATGAGGAATTCCAGGAGTTCTGATTTCTGCAACTGTAGGGCTTGTGTGAATTAATGCTGTTTAGGAATTCCATCCTTGACTCCTCGAACTGTGATTGTTTAAGGTTTAATTTGTACTTGTTTGCCTTTATTTGTTGTCCTGCACACCCGGCTTTGCTTAAAATCATCAAGGAGCTTTTCACAATCCAACAAACAGCTGGGAACATCTGCATCCCAAACTGGTGACTGCTCTAGGGTGTTTTGTGTTGCTGTGGAGTCTCAGGTGGGGTCAAAGCCCGTGTGAAGGGAAGGCAAAGTTGTACAAAGCTTGGATTAAAAGAGCAGAAAGGTTCCTGATTTCTTTGTGAAGAATTCGATTTCCAGTCCTGGCATTCCATGATTGTCATGACACAAAGACAGGAGCATGAACTCCTGGAAGCCATGCTTCCCTACTGCAGGAAAGCACGGATTCCCTATTACAGGAGAGGAGAAAGGACTGGGTGCCAGGGAAAGCAGGACAGAAGTGATGGAGCCGTGGTCTGTGTGCAGCTAAGCCCGAGTGCTGACTCTGTTCTCGTTCTTAGTTTTCCAGCCCAGCTCTGTGAGTTTCCCATCTCCCCTGAAACCTTCGCAGTTTCACAGTGGAGAAGCATTTCCCTGTGGCTCTGCTCCAAGAAAGAGCTTGGTGAAACTCCCTGGATTCCTCTTCCCTGGAATGCTGACAAGTCTGATGCATTTGGTACAGACTCCCTGAGTGATTCCAGCCCAGTGTGGGCCATCAATTTTGGAGCCGGTGTCGCTCTGGCGCTCAGATGGCTCAGGCAGCATCCCAGTCCTTTTCCCAGTCTCCTTGAAATGCATCCCAGTGTCTTCACCAGTCGCTTGTGTAGTAGCAAGTTCCCACTGGAGGCGAGCGGTGTCGATGGAGCGCTGCCGGCAGATGTTGGGAGGGATTAACTTCATGCCTCAGGCTGCCTCTGCCTTGCCAGATGTGCAGGGAGCTGCTGAGGAGAGAAACAGAGGCTCAGGGTTGGTGACTAACGAGGGTTTTGCCCATCGCCCTTGTGCCCAGTGCTGTCCTTTCATGCCTGGCAGTCCTTTCCCGGATTTCTGTGATGATCCCTGGGTGCTCAGAGTTGAGTCACTCCAGGAATGCAGAGCACTTCCACCACTTATCCAGTCCCAGGAAGGGAACAGAGCTGGGGAAGGGGCTGGAGCAGCAGGAGCGGCTGAGGGAGCTGGGAAAGGGGCTCAGCCTGGAGCAAAGGAGGCTCAGGGGGGACCCTGTGGCTCTGCACAACTCCCTGACAGGAGGGGGCAGCCGGGGGGGGTCGGGCTCTGCTCCCAGGGAACAGGGACAGGAGGAGAGGGAATGGCTTCAAGCTACGCCAGGAGAGGCTCAGGTTGGATATCAGGAGGAATTTCTTCGTGGAAAGGGTAGCCAGGCACTGGAAGGGGCTGCTCAGGTAGGTTTGGAGTCCCCATCCCTGGAGGTATCCAAGAAACGCCTTTTCCAACCTCACTGATCCTGTGACTCTTACCTGTGTCTTTTTGAAAATCAGGGATTTTGACCCCACAGGTGATGGAGATGGAGAGAGCTGCCAGACTGACAGGTTGTGTCCCTCTGGCTTTGGCAAGTGGTTGTCCTGTGTTTGCCCATGGTGGTTTTAGAGCTGCATTTAACAAGTGGGAGCTGTCAGGGCAGGGCTTGACCTTGTAACAACCATAAAATCGAGAAACAAACAGAGCCACGGCCTTGGGGAACTCAGGCTGTTTGTTTTAGACCTGCGTGAAGGAATCTTGCTGTCAGAGCAGGGCAATGAATCATTAAACTAATAAATAAAATCATGTCATGGTCCTGATAACACCGTTTTCTTCGTGAGTTTCGCAAAGGGAAAGTTGATCAAATCTTTGATCTCCAAAGAGCCTCCCGAAGATAAAAGTGGCTGAACTATAAATTCCCAGAAGGAAGATGTGCTTTCCACTTGAGGCCTCGCTAATATTTGTCTGGAATTAATTTCATGAACTTTCAAGTGCTTTTACACATGCAGGGAAAGACCAAAGTGATCTGAGCGTGGAGGCTGGGGTTGGAGGGAGGCTGCTCCGACCCTTCCCGGCTCTTCCAGTCCTGCTCATCCTGGTACCAACAAGGGCCTGGCTTTGATGATTTATAAACATCAGGGAGAACACGGCTCCTTTCCCAAAAGCGTTTTCTTTTTGCAGGATTTGCTTTCAAGCCTTTTGCTGTGAAAAAGGTGGATTTGGGACAGGGCAGAGCTGGTTCTGTGCAGCCAGGGGAGGGTGATGGGCCTGGCTGTGCCCAGAGCACGGAGCCACAGGGATGGGACATGGGAGCAGCAAAGCTGCTTTGGTGCCTCGTTGTTAAAAAACGCAAGGAAAATTGTGTGCAAAGCCATCAGCTGGATCCTGTCACTCCCCAACATGGCTCTGGAATTTCAGGGGCTCCTCCTTGGAGGACTCTGGTTTCAGCCCTCTGACCCCTGACATGTTTTATGGCTGGCTTTGCTTAATTTTGGGTTGTGGCCCTGCACCCACGGTGCCCCGGGGCCACTTAAAGCAGCCGAGGTCGTGTCCTGGCTGAGGTTGCTCTCCTTGTCCCTGCATCCCTCCAGCCCTGGGGCATCCCAGGGGATCACTGGGGGCTGGTGCCTGTCCCAGTCCTGGGATCATCATCTCAAAGCCACTTTCCAGTCCATGCCACCAAACCCAACTTCGGCACAGCTTTAAAACCTGCCACCGATTTTTCCAGCTTCTCAAGGCCCAGGATTATCCTTTTCCACTCTATTTTTCCTGTCTTTTTTCTCCTCTGTGTTCCCATCTCCACCTGTCACTTCATTTCCTTTAATCCTCTAAAACCTGCCCCTCTCCAATACCTCTTCCCTATTTTCTCCTTTCCCCCTCCTTCCCTTTTGCCTTGGTGTATTTATGCTGCCGTGGAACTGCCGCTGCTCCCAGATGAACAAATCATTCTGGAGCTGCTAATAAGCAACAGTTGTGCTAAAAGGAACCATCAAGGATGTTAAATTAGTCCACTTTTAAATAAACTGGGTATGAAATGTTAGATCTCTATTCCCAGAGTGCCAGTAAAAATGCTGCTGGCTCTTTGCTAACAAAGCCAAAATCTGGGAGTAGCGTGGTTGTAACTCCAGAGACAATTCCGTGCTCTGGAGGTTATAAATAATGACAGAGCATTTACAAAGCAGATGTCAGTAGAACTCTTTAAAAAACATTGTTTTAAACAAATAAAATAGTTTCTTTTTCTCCTACTTTCATCTCTGTTCCCAGTTAGGTCCCTGCCGGGCTGCTTTCCTGATTTCTGGGGGTTTTTTTTGCGTTTTGGGTTTGGGGTTGTTGGTTTGTTGGTTTTTTTTTTTCCTTCCTAGATTTTTTTCATATTGAGCTTGGTGAGAAACATCAGGGATTGTTCTCCAGGCTTTGATTGGGAGCATGGCAGCTGGGAAGAGGCTGAGCAGATGTCTGGCCTTAAGCTGACAACAATTTGGTTCCTACTACTTTGGCAGTTCTTCCTGCCGAGGAAAGTCCTGGAGGAGAACTCCAGTGCTGCAAATGGCTTTGGGTTGAAAGGAAAATGAAATTCTGGGGTACTGAAAGCTCTTCCCCATCCCTGCTCCTACCTGGAGCTTTGGGAGTGATGCTCCAGCTACATGGGTCCAGTTTCACCCTCTTAGGACTTGCTTGGTGGTTTTAGGGTGATTTCAGTGTGGTTTTAAGATGGTTTTAGGGTGGGTTTAGAATGGTCTTACAGTGGTTTTAGGGTGAATTTTGGATGGTTTCTGGATGGTTTAGCAGGTAACTCATACCAGAGCGTGGCTTTTAGAGTGATTTTAGGGTGATTCTAAGATGGTTTTAGGGTGGGTATAAGGTAGATTTTGGATGTTTTCTGGATGGTTTAGCAGGTAGCTGATGCCAGCCTGGCTTTTAGGGTGGGTTTAGGAGGATTTTGGATGTTTTCTGGATGGTTTAGCAGGTAGCTGATGCCAGCCTGGCTTTTAGGGTGGGTTTAGGGTAGATTTTGGATGTTTTCTGGATGATTTAGCAGGTAGCTGATGCCAGCCTGGCTTTTAGGGTTGGTTTAGGAGGATTTTGGATGTTTTCTGGATGATTTAGCAGGTAGCTGATGCCAGCCTGTCTTTTAGGGTGGGTTTAGAGTAGACTTTGGATGATTTAGCAGGTAGCTGA